>WNHD01001048.1:0-22025 GCA_011057455.1 Ganaspis sp. Gsp50
AGTTAAATAGTCAATGAAGGAATATTAGGACTAATAAAATTTTTTTGTAAGATAGCTTTTTTGTAAACGAGCTTTTTGCACAAAGTACCCGGTTTTGCCTCACCTTCCCTATATTTATTCACGCTCAAACAATACTTCAAGCTCATTTCATACATCGTCCATTTTTTCCATATCACAAAAAGAAAATTGTTTGAATTTATTTTAACTTTGAAAAATACATTTTACAACTTTTATTGTACGTTCGTATAATCAACGGCACCAAATCCTCAACTGCTCAAGACTTACTTCGCGTTTTCTTTCTAGCCTCGAGAAACAAGAAATTCAGGTCTAAATTGTTGTACAATTTGTAAAAACTATATAAAAAATGTGAAACTTGCAATAATGTGATCTTTGAAGTATTACCTTTAATTTAAGTCCAGAAAACTTGAAAAATATTCAGTGGTTTCCGAGATATTACTTAAAATGTCCGCACGTGCAAATCAGCCAAACTGAGCTTTTGCCTAAAAATAATGACTTTTAACGCTTGGCCGATTTACATGCGCGGACGCTTCGAGTCATAGCTCGGGAACCACTGAATATTTTTGCACTTTTCTGGGCTTAAATGAAAGGTAACACTTCGAAGATTGAATTAGTTAAAGTTTTGCATTTTTTATATTGTTTAAACAAATTCTACAACAATTTAAACTTTAATTTCTTGTTGTTTGTGGCTGGAAAGAAAACGCGAAGAAACTTTTGAATTCTGACCTTGGATTCGGATTCAGCGACCCGAAATACGTAAGGAATGACTAGTCTAGTCTGTCGGACGAAAATTTTTGTTTTGTGGGGCTGTGTCATTTTTGAAAATGACAAATTGTTTTTTGTTTGAAAGTGAATAAAATTAATTAATCCACTGCAAGATATTGATGTAGATAAGCGCAAACATAAAGAAAAATATTTAAATTCGAAATTGACTTTTCCCTTGGTATTGTTTAACAAAACGCTACGAATTTCAATTATTTCCAAAGAGTCATAAATTCAATGGCGAATAAAGTCCTAAAGGGAGGAGAAAACAAAAAAATGTCGTATATAGTTGGCTGACGTTGTACACAAAAAAAGCGTCGTCGCCAATTTGTAGGAAAATTGGATTATGTCGTTTAGTGTCGGTCGATAAATTTGCGCCTGTATATATTTGCGAAAAGGCTGTGGAATGAGATGGCGAAAAAGAGCGAATCTATATATATATATACTCTTAAAGCCATACATTTGTAGAATACATATACATATGTGGCACCCTACGAGAAATAGAGAAAGTCACTTTAAAAGAGAAGAAAAACAGAATGGAAGAGCAAGAAAGCAAATAAGAAAGGCTAAGAAGTAAACAAGATAAAAAGAAACAAGTGCGGAAAAAGTGTGGAAAGTTTTCTGAAACCAAAAGAGAAGACCACTGATTAATTTTCTATACTTTTTCTTTTCTCCAATCACTCCGTAAGACTAAAAGACCATCAGCCGCAAGTGAAAGCTAAGGGTTGAAAGACGACATTCTTAAACTGTCCTAAATGTACATAAAAATCCCATTTTGTAATGTCACCATACTGAAAACACGTTTGAAATAAAGTTGGAACTTGTTCCAGTTTCTGTATAAATTCTATTGACATTTTCGCGTCACATGAACAGTTTTCACAAATATTCTATTGTCTGTGTATTTGAAAGAAAGATCTCAGAATCCAAAAAATTTGTATTTTCTCTTACATTACATTATTACATAATTATTCTTATTTTGATCTTTCTTCGATCTTAAGTCATCTTTAATTTATTTATATTTATTTTAATTTTAAAATTTTTAATTTTATTTTTAATTTTATTTTTGTATTTATTTTATTTTTATCCGTACTTACAATGAATTTTAAAAATGCATACAAATTTTCAAGATTTTAAATTTCTTTTTCAGTTTCATGTTTTATCTTTAGTATTCTTTAAACAATTTTTATTTAGTTGCTTTTTCGTGTTCGGGGACGTTTTCGAAATTGAATGATTAAAGAAAATTGTTTGTATTTTTTATGGAGAATCTTCTTCCTGAAGTTATTTTTTTCCACTATCGGGTTATCTTGTTCATTGTTATTTAGCTATGAAAAAAGAGTTGACTTATTCTATTGCATCTTTTAAAAATGTGATATTTTTAATAATATGAACATATAAATATTATGCAAAATCGTAACTAACATGTTTCGCGCTTTAATTTTGCATTTTGGAGTCTAGTATTGCAACAGATGCGCATTATATCTCATCGCTTTTGCTATCTCAGACATGTATTTCTCTTTCAGTAAAGTTTATGCAGAGTGTATAGAGTATATGTGTGTATGTGTATAGAAAAGATATTACATTTATAATTTGTGTTATTAGTGTTATTTTACAATACCATATTGACTTTAAATTTCTCAATGATAATGTTCGAAAGTGAAAAAATAATAAAGTAACAACGAGAATTTTTTTTTATTTATGTACATTTTTCAATTTTTGAAACATTTTTTATATTAATTTATTGACTATAAAAATAGCATACTTCTTACACTTTCCTTTCCACACTCGTCTTCATTATCACGCCCATTTTCATTCACTTCCACTTCCACTTTTACTTTGACATTCACTTTCACTTCCACTTTCAACTCCATTTCCACTTCCACTTTCATTTTCACTTTCATTTCCACTTTTATTTCCACTTCCATTTCCTCATCTTCTTCCTCTTTCATTTTAATTTGCAGTTATATTTCCAACTTTACTCTCACTTTCACTATCACTATCATTTTCACTTTTACTTTCACCTTCACTTCCAAGTTCGTTTCCACTTACATTTCCTCATTCTCTTCCACATCCACTTCCACTTTTATTACCAATTTGCTTTCTACTTCCATTTGCCCTTCCACTTTAACTTTAACTTTTACTAACACTTTATTTACACTTTTACTTCCATTTCCGTTTCTACTTCCACTTCCACTTTCATTTCCAATGCCACTTTTATTTCTACTTTCATTTTCTCTCCCATTTCCTCTTCCATTTCCCCTTTTACTTACACTTTTCATTTTCATTTTCACTTTCATTTCTAATTTGTTTCTACTTCTTTTTCCTCTCCCATTTCCTCTGTCACTTCCATTTTTACTTCTACAAACATTCATTCACACTTCCTCTTTCAATTTCACTTTCACTTCCAGATCCATTTTTACTTTCATTTCCATTTCCACTTTCATTTTCACTTTCATTTCCACTTTCTTTTTCACTTCCATTTCTTCTTCCACTTCCACTTTTACTTCCACATTCACATTCACTTCAAATTCCATTTTTACTTTTATTTTCACTTCCATTTCTTCTTCCACTTCTACTTTTACTTACACTTTCCATTTTCCACTTTCATTTCCTCTTTCCTTTCCACTTCCATTTCTTCTTTTACTTCCACTTCCACTCTTACTTTCACTTTCAGTTTCAGTTTCAGTTTCACTTTCACTTTCATTTTCACTTTCACTTCCAATTCAATTTCCTCCTCCACTTTTATTTTCACTTTAACTTCCATTTTTATTTCCTCTTTCATTTCCTCTTCCACTTTCATTTTCACTTTTAGTTACACTTCCACTTTCACTTTAACTCTCTTTCTCACATTCTCTTCACGAAATTTCACTTCGTAAGAAAAAAATTCTGTGACGTAATACTTTTTGCATTTAATTAATCTTTTATTTTGAGTTCACAAAATTTCATACAATTTAGTGTTTTAAGAATTAAAGTACTTTCTAAATTTATGCATTTTTGTTGAATGGAAAAACATAGCCTAACTTCTCAAAGTGATTGAAAAAGCGTACCAATATTTGGATAATTATTTCTATTAAAAGAACTTTGTTCCATGTAATAAATGTGATTTTCCTTTAATTAAAAATTCCAATTAATATTCCTTGTTAAATATTTCAAAAACTTAAGCAGTTATTCATCATTTCATTCTATTTAATTATATAGTATACTTTTTTTCTTTAGAGTTTACTTAACTCAATTATTAATAAAGAAATTATTAAAATGAATTTACATATAATTATTTTTTCAGTTTCTCATGTAAATAACAAAAATGTACAAATAAAAAAATGTGTTAAAAAAATACTAAATCAAATGCCACGTTTTTTAAATATTTGAAATTATTAAAATATGTTTAATTTTTCATTTATTTTATCATTGACAACAAAATTATTTCAACAAATAACACAAATTGAAATAAAAATAGTTACTAAAAGAAATCTAATTTTTTTCTTTGAGGTAATAACAAATTAAACAAGTTTTAAATAAAAAAATAAATTACTTAAATCTTACTTTTGTTATAAATGAAATAATAAAAATATATTAATTTTACTAATCGAGTATAGGAAAATGTAATAATCAACAAAAATTTAAATGAGAAAAGTTACGAAATTAAATATAATTTTTTTATCGAATTAAAATGTTTTTTTAATCATTAATGCAATAACTTAAATTTAAGAAATATAACACACATGCTTCTTAAACTGTTTAATTTTGTTTGAATATAATATCTTATTTGAAAAAAGACAAAAACAACGTAAAAGTTAATAATGTTAGGACATTGAATAGAACACAGAGAAGCAAAGAAGTCGTAAAAAATCAATTAAAACGGTCGACTTCATATTATGTGGGCACAAAAATGATAAAAACAGTTGAAAATTCTAACATGTCACTAAAATACTTGACAAAATTTAAATTAAGAGTATCATTTGGTTTTGGTTCTTCTCGTCAAAATTTACTAATTTGGTTTTTTAAAAGCTTCGGCATCAATAGAGATGTTATTAAAAATGCAATGTTTTCTTTTATGAAAAGCAATCACCATTTGACGTTGAACCTGTTTTTCTTTCTTTCTGCATGCAGCAAGTAATTAACTTTGCGTAATCGATTTTTCCATAAATTTTGTGATTAAATTTTTAATAACCGCTTTTGTACCCTAGTCATTTATTTATCGATTAAACCTCCAAAATATTCTACCGATTATCGCTTACGCCACGTGAAATTTTATTTTTGCAAGATTTATTTCGTCCCATATAAATGCTCAACAGAATTAACGCTCACATAAGCTTCGACTATTTTATGCACTGTCAAAAAAACAATTGAAAAAGTATGTTTATTTTATGAATATTTTACCTCATCGTAGGGAACAAATTTTAAATGTAAAAAAGGAACAGTGACATATTTATCATAAATTTTTGGTAATTCATAAATTTTAGAATTACAGAATTCAATTCATTTTTTAATATAGAAAAATGTTTCCAAAATTCAGAATCAAAACAATTAAAAACAGCTAAAATCGTCAATAGTGAATCCCTATTCTTAAAATTTACGATTCACAACAAAATTCATTAATAAGTTTTTTGTCTCTGGGTATAGAAAATTATTTTTAAAAAAACTTTAATAATTCATTATTTCAAAAGTAATTTGAATTGTTAGGAAATATTGAAAAATTTATTTTTTAATTCAAAAATTTACCAAAAAATATCATTGGAATTTTTTTACTTTTTTCATGGAAATCATGCAAAACTCATGGAATTTTATGAAATAAAGTTTGCAAAAACCTTGAGGAAGCAAAAAATGTGGAAAAATAATTAATATTATTTGCAAAAAATTTAAAGCATTGCGACATATAATTCTTAGAGGCATTTATTTTGAGTCGATATATTTTTTTAATATAATAATTTTATTTAGCAGCATGTATCCGTATTTTTACCATTGCAATTTTTATGAAATTTTAAAAGCTATGTTACGTTCTCTGAGAGATTCCGTTTGACGAATTTTTAAGTGATTTGGTTTTTCGAATAAGTTACTCAAAATATAAAATGTTTATTATTTTTATATTTATTGGATAAATTAATTTATATAAATGTAACACACAAAAATTTAAAGAATATTTTCTATAAAAGGTAGATTTGTCATTTTTTGTAAAACTTACGTAAAAATGTAATAAGTTGTACATGAATGAAGAGAAATTTTTAAATTAAGAGAAAATTTAAACTTTTTTTAAATTGTTATTATTGTGCAAGGAAAATAAGTAACAAGTGGAAGAAGTAATAAGTGAAATTTCTTTTTTAATTTTATTTGTTTCAGTTTTTTATTTGTTTTTGGTTGATTTAATTTGTTCTTGTTTCATTTTATTTATGTTTGTTTCTTTTCATTTCTTTTTGCATTATTTCACTTTGCCTTTTTTAACTTTTTTTTTCTGTTTTGTATGAAGTGTATCCTTTTTATTTATTCTTGTTTTTCTATGCTTTGATTCACTTCTGTTTCTCGTATTTTCTTTTAATATAACAGAAGAAAAAGGCAATTATTATTCACATAAATTACAAAACAGGAAAAAAAACGAAACGTTTCCACGTATAACTTCTTTAGTAATTGTCCTGCAACCCTTGGCAGAAATGATCCTGAAAATTCGAATTTACAATAATGCAAGCGATAAAGGGGGAAGGAAAGATTTACTCGTGCAGAAATAATTTATTTTACTTTTTGAAACAGGAAAAATACAGTGAAAGGTTGGCGGATCGTTATACTTTCGGTTTTTTCTATTTCTGACTCTCGTTTTTTTTAACGAGCTTTAGCGTAGATTTATTTGAGGTTGATGGCATAAATCATATTATAGTGCAAAATCTAACAGTGATTTCATGCAAAATTAATGGTTTCTATTTTTGCGAAGCAAATTTTGAAAAATTATTACTTAACTGAACTTTGACAGACTGCATAATAATTATAAATTTCCTGACAGTTTTTTGTATTTAATGGAAAAATTTACCAACTTTATATATACGTGTTGTGATTAAAAGTATTTATTAATTTTTAAAACTCTCGTTGCATCAATCATGCTGTTTGTGATTTTTAGTTTTATTGATTGAGAGAAGTAATTAAAACCTGATTAAGAGTGAAATGACAGATATTGCGAAAAAGATTAGAAAATAATATCATATATCATTTTATTGTCATTAATTAAAAAATAGATACTGAAATACTCGTATTTGTATTATCTGACAGGGGCGAATCTAAACGTGGGATTGCAGAGACTCTTTAAGAAAAGAAAAAATTCAAGTAAAATAGCTGGTGAATAATTTTGTTAATATAAAAGTAAAGGGCTCTTGAGAAGGAAAAGAAAGACAAGCAAAGTAAATAATTGATTAAGTTACGAAAAAAAATTACAGTGAAAAGTAACTGAAAAAGTTATTATACATAAAGTAGCTAGAGGGGCTATTTTAATCCAATTTTATTATTATTTTTATTTATTTATTAAAATTTATTTATTTGAACAGTGAACGAGGTTTCAAAAAAATGCCCTTTCGCGCCTAGGCGTTTATCATAAAAATTAAATGAGTAAAAAATAAAAGTACCTACTACATTTGAATGGAAAACTAAATCAGTTATTTTGTAAATTATTATTTCAAGACTTCAATATTTGAAGTTCTTAAGTAATTGCAGTAGGTTTTCATGTGAGTGTAAAGTATGTTCTATAATAATTATGTCAAATTCGCACACAAAACCCCACAGCCAATTTGTATACCCTCAGTGTTCGAACTTATTGAAAACTTTTTCGTTTCTTTTTTAGTGTGAAACTTTTTCTATTGATTTCACGAACACTTTGCTTCCTGATAGAGGTTAATTTATTAATTTCTGCTTGTCGATTTTTCCCAAAAAGAATGATGTTCAAATATTTTTAATTTACATATAATAATAAAATTGTCAACAAGATGATGAAATGAAATGTTGGAAAATATTTTTGTGTATTTAGCGAATGAAGATTAAAATAAAAAAACCTCAGCTATGTTGTACTATATAAACCACTTACAAAATATTCAAGTAATATTCAAGATACTCACTGAAGTTGAAAACAAAACTCTTTAAAAACTCGTGTTTTTCAACATTCTTATTTTTTAAAAAGTTACTACTCGGATTTATTAAGCTTATTGAAAAGTTGCAAAATTGAAAAAATGTTACAAATCTCTAGCATCATTTAATAAAATGTTGAATATAAACAATATTTCATTGTCTACAGAAAAACAGTAAAACATATTTTCAATGCGTCTTTTTGTAATTTTGTATTTTATGGAAAGATACACCATAATTATTATATGTTATTAACATTAACATTTTTCATTAATAAAATATTGATAAATGAATGACAAGACTTCATTCTCTCGTCATTTCTAAAGAAAAACAGAGTTATCCCGTTGAAAAATATTAATTTTTATCGATTTGTAGTAAGTCTACCAAAATATTTGAGTTTTGTCTTCCATTTAAAATACATACAACACTTTATGGTCGATTGATTGAAATTAAATATTAAATTAAAAACCATTAAATATTAAAATAAGAAATTATACAAAAATGCGTGTCTTATTCTATAGTATAGCATGTATACTTTCTATACTCTCTTACCCCATAAAAAGTTTCAAAATTAAAAAAATGTATACTCTTGTTTTTTTAAAACAAACTTGGAGGTGGTTTAAACCTCTTGATATTTAACACTGTTTTTGAATAAAGAAAATTCAATTTTGTGTAAATTAATAGTGAAAAACCGTTTTCATAAATGAAGATAAGTATATTCGATCATAAATCGTTTTCATAAATATTGCACTTCCTCTTTGTCATTTAACTAATTTTTTATGTTTTCTACTAGTTTAGAAAACTATTTTTTGTAGGTTTGTAATCAATCTCCATATAAATGCAAAATTATTGATTTTTTTAAAATTACTTTTAAAAATAGCTTCTTTTTAGGTTTCTTAATTAAGAGTGGTTCATATTATCAAATTATATAAATGTTGACTGATATTTTAATGTATTTTCTATTTTCTAAACAATAAATTTATAATTTATAATAAATTTAATTTAGTTATTTTATATAACTAATACTATATAATAGGTATAACTATTCTCAAAATAAACTCCACGAGATCGAGTTTATTATGACTTTATTAACTGTTTGTAATAAGAACAATAATTTATGCAACAAAATTGACAACTAGTATTAAAACTTGTTTAAACAAATTATTATTATTAATAATTAATTCTTTCTAAATGTACCAAGAAAAACAAAATTGTTTCTTAATTTTAAACATTTTTAGCTCTAACTATAGATAGATAATAACTCTGTATTATTTATAATATAATAATTGTTTAAACTATTATTCATTGTATTTGTATTTACTAATAATTTACTAATAATTTACTATTAATTGTATTTATATTTTGTCAACGTTTGTCGAAATATATTCTTACGATTATACAGATTCTTTCTAATTTTGCAATATGCTAATCTCAGAATATTTGCAATTTCAAATTAAGTTTCTAGTTGGATGTTAATGATTATTTATACAATTTATTGCTATTGTTCATTAATTCTTTCTAAAATTACCTATAGAGATGCACATTTTTTCTAACTTTACAATTTTTTGAACTCTAAAAAGATATAAAGAATCACTAACTGTGAATTATATTTTAATAATTGTTTAAAAAATTACACTGGACCCAGAAAAACCGAAAAATGTAATTCCGGTTTTAATCCTCAAGTTTCTTTTTTCTTTCTTCCCACTAAATTTTTGCGTTGGAGAACAATCAATTTAATAAGATAAACCACTTTGAAATTAAGTTTCGATTCGCGAGTTTTCAGATTACAAAAACAAGTGTTTTATATTTGAATTTGAAAAATATTTTAAATTAAGAAATCATGAGCTAACTTCAGTTTAAAGAAACATTTAAGCCACCTCTAATTATTAGTCATTTTTTAAAAAGAAAAGATGCAATTTAAAGAAAAGATTTTTTTAAAGAAAAGATTCAATTTTGAATCTTTTTCAACAAGAGGGAAACATTGCATATAGAAAATTTGTTGTACATTCTTGATCCACCGTAGTATATACATATTTAAATCTTACAGCTTTACGGCAATCACCTTAATTCGCATTAAATTGCATAGCAACCTTGAAATAATCCCCACCTATCCTTGTCTCCCACCAAGCAATTGAGCCTTCTCCTAATGCCAATTCCACTTAGAGTGACCATACAGAATCCGGATAATAATAGTCACTACGCGGTAGTAGAGTAATGTCATGTAGCCAGACAACTAACGTGTTTTTCTTTGATTTCTGTCTTAGTTGACAATTTTCCTTTTTATAAATATCTCAATCAACAACTTTCACTCAATCATCAATAGACTATAGAAGCACAACAATATCGCTACAATCTCTTCCTCCAATTATTCCTAAACAAGTATTTCTACTTACAATTAGTTCACTCCCAAGATAAAAGTGACTGTGTATAACATCAAAACTGAAAATGCGCGCAACAGAAAACTAGACAATCCAAACAACAGCAAACTGGACGATTCAAACAACAGCAAACTAGACAATCCAAACAACAAACTAGACAATCCAAACAACAAACTGAACAATCCAAAGAACAAACTAGACAATCCAAAGAAGAAATTAGACAATCCAAACAACAAACTGAACAATCCAAAGAACAAACTAGACAATCCAAAGAACAAATTAGACAATCCAAAAAACAAACTAAACAACAGCAAAATGAACAATCTAAACAATAAAGCAAAAAACACAAACGACAAAATGGACACCATAAGCAACAGCAAACCAAACAATACAAACCACAAAGTGGATATCAACAGCCACCAAAAAACCAACTCTTCAAATCAATTGGATCAAGAATCCAAATCATGGCTCGAGGAAAAGTTAATTCCAAAACTGAAAGTTGCCCTCAACCAGGAAAAGAGTGTTTCAGAATACAAAGTGGAATCTAGCGCTCCCCTGCTCATGTCGAGTATTATCTTTCTAAACCTAAAATTAACCAACTCCGATCAAGTGAAAGAACACAATTTGGTGATAAAGAGACCAGTGAGCAATGTCTCGATGCGCGAACATTTCCAGTCGGATCTTTCTTTTCACAACGAGATCCTATTTTACGAAAGATGTGGAAAAAATAGCAAACACTACCCTCGCTGTTTCTACACACTGGAGGAGCCGCCAATAAATTCTGTCATTGTCGTGGAAAATATCAGCCAGCATGGTTACCACTTGTGCCCTGAAAAGGTGAATTTGGACATGAAATATGTTGTGGCGGCAATGGAGGAGATTGGCAGATTCCACGCCAGGTCTTACACCCTCAAGCATAAATCTCCCGAGGAATTTTTTCAGATCGTAAGTAATATCCGGGAAACAAGATATGAATACAGAGAGAAAAATTCATTCGTGCCTTTGATGAACAATTTAATGACAAGGGTGATAAAACGCCTGCGTCATCAAAATTATGATAAAGCGTTTTGTGACAAGGCGGAAATATTTTTTAGCCAAGCATTTGAGAATGTGATGAGAGCGGCCTTTAGACCGAAAACAAGGCAGTTGGCGACACTCTGTCATGGAGATTTTACGGTTAATAATGTGTTTTTTAAGGAAAGTGATACGGGTATGAAAGCCATGTTGTTTGACTTTGCGTTGATAAGTTACGGGTCGCCTGCAATTGACCTTTCCACTTTTATTTATTTAAGTGTGTCTAGAGAAGATATAAGATTAAATTTTGGTCAAATATTTGACGCGTACTATGACTCTTTAGCGAATTGCTTGAAAGAGAATGGCTTCGCGGATTTAAGTGATTTTTCAAAAGAGAGCTTTCTCCGGGATTACAAAGAAAATGCTCTCTTTGGTTATTTGATTGCTTGCTTTTATTTGCCGGTAATGCACGGAGTCCCATTACCGGATATTGAAATTTTAATCTCGGCAGAAGAGGAACAAGTGGTCACACTTTTCTCAGACATTGGTGGTGAAGACTTTGAACAACTTTTCACGGACATGTTAATCGACATGAAGAACAGTGGATGTTTGCATCATATTGCCAACACATGATTATGTCATAGGTAATTAGTGGCAAAATACACTTGTGATTACAATTTTTTATTCTTTCTTCTACGATCGTGCAAACTATACAAGACAACAGTTTTTTTTTTTAATCTTCACATGGCAAAACTTTTGTCGTATCAATAAAACAACTTTAGTGTGATGAAGGCTCTTTTTGTAATTTTTGAAAACACATTTTGGAGGGACAAAATAGTTTCCGAGCACTTTTTGAATACCACTTTTTCCAGGAAACGAATTTTCTTCAAAAAAGAATTTCTTTCTACAATTTTTCGTCCAGATAAATTTTTGGGTAATAAATTTTAATGTAATTTTTTTTTAGATTGAATGCAAAAGAAAAGTTTATTCTTTTGTCAAAAAGAATATGCTGAAGAAATTTTTAATATCTAGTAATCTTTTAAAATAGAAGTTTTGAGTGTGAACTACAATTTTTTGGCGGAAAGGAATGTTTTGAGAGAAGAATGGTTTGCAAAACAAAAATTTCTTGAAACATTTTCTTTTTTAAAACAAGTGTTAATAAATTGTAATATAAATTATATTACAAATAATTGTAATTAATATTAATTTCAGTCGAGTTGTAAAGTTGTAAATAAAGTTTGTAAAGAATCGAATAAATTTATTTACAGAAAGTGGTAATATTAAATCAGCAGAAATGCATTGTTGCGTCATTGTCGCAATTACTATATACATGTATAGTAGTCACGCATTTCATCTGGATGTAATTACATGACACGTTGGATTCAAAAATGTACATTCAGCATGAGAAAAATAAAACTATCTTCAATTACTGTTTTAAAATTGCTTCTAATTATTTCATGATAAAACAATTTTTAAGCTATAAATATTTGCGAAAAAATCTTTTTAAGTAATTAACGCTCAGGTGGACGGATGTTTTTAATAAAGTTCAGCGGTATTTGTTTACATTTGTTTACAGTTTTTGAAAAATATTTGAATCACAGTTTCTTAGTGGAAATTTTATGCTCTTCTAGATTCCGATTACAATATTATTTAAAAATTTTTTTTTCAAAGTTATAGCTGTCTTTTTTAAAAAAAAACACGATTTTTCGAAGTTCATAATTTATATAATCCTTTTATTTCACATCGCAACAATTGTTGAAATATTTCATCTACACAAAATCTTGCGTCCATGGACCCTACAATTTAAATTCATAACCCAATTCGAAATTCAATATTCAGGCCTCAAAATGGCATTTAAAAACAAAAATGTTTTTGAATTTTTAAAATTGTGATTAATGAAACTAAAATTCCGCTTACGGGAGTTTTTGTGGTTGTTGATTACAAAAAAGTTAGAAAATATTTTTGGCGGCCCAAAATTTATAATTTTTCAAATTTTCATTCATCAAAGTGAAACTAAGTTTGAAAGGGTATTTGGGGTCACCACAAATTGAAGTCAGAAACAGTATTTTCAAAATTGCTGATTGAAAATCGCGCCCCAAACATTTTTGAGGTTTTAAAGTCTTGATTAATCTAAGTGAAACTCAATTTACAGGATTCTTTTGGGTCTTTGATTAAGAATTTGCGGTTAAAAAATCTATTTTAAAAAATTTTGAATTAAAATGGCGGACCAAAAATCTTTAATTTTTCCAAATTATGATTCAACTAAGCAAAATATAAAAGACTCCAAAATTCGGGGGTGACGTTTTGAATAAAAGAAATGGTTGAAAATACAGTTTTTGATTACAAATTTGTAATTAGCGACCTCAAAAACTCAATTAATCTGAGATTCACAAAATTTGTAAAACACAAATATTTTGGGTCCGACATTTTGAATCAAGAATTTTGAAAATACAGTTTTTGGTCCCAAATTCGTAACAAGAGATTTCAAAAGCTCCCGTAAACTGAGTTTCACATCGTTTAATCAACACTTGAAAAATTCAAAAATTTAGGGGTCGCCATTTTAAATTAAAAGTTTTTAAAAAAGTTGATGACTCCAAATTTGTAATGGATGATCCCAAAAACTTTTTTAACCTGAGTTTCACTTCGATTTATCAGAATTTAAAAAATGAAAAATTTAGAGAACGCCATTGTGAATTAAAGATTTTGAAAATACATGTTTTAACCCCAAACTCGTAATCAGCGATTTTAGAAATCCCCCTAAACTCAGTTTCACATCGATTTACCAAAATCTTTAAAATGAGAAAATTTTGGGTTCGCCATATTGAATCAAGAATTTTGAAAATACAGTTTTTGACCCCAAATTTGTAATAAGAGATTCTAAAACCTCCCAAAATTGAGTTTCACTTCGATTTATTTAAAAAATAAATACTTCGATATTTAAAAAATTAAAAAATTTTGAGTTCGCCATTTTAAATAAAAAACTTTTAAAAAAAGTTGATGAATTCTAATTTGTAATCGGCGACCTCGAAAACCCCCCCAATCTAAGTTTCACTTAGATTAGAATTACTTGAGATCACTTTAGATTTCATAACTTGGAATCAGAATTAGAAAAATTTAAAAATTTTGGGGAAGCTAGTTTGAATAAAAAATTTATAAAATACATTTTTTAACTCTAAATTTGTAATGAGCGACCCCATAAATCTCCTTAAGCGGAGTTTTAGTGTAATTAAACTGTAGGGTCCGTGAATCCAAGATTTTGTGTGGATAAAATATTTCAAAATTGCTTGGATGTGAAGAAAAAAGTCTTTTAAATTCGGAACTTTAAGAAATCGTGTTTTTTGCAAAAAGACAGCTGTTACTTTAAGAATAAAATTTTGCAATAATTTTTTCATCGGAATTCAATTTAAAGCATTTTTAATTAAGCCTTATTGCAGAAGCGGCAAGTAAGTATCGTTTTCCTCATGAGAAGAATGCGATTGCTCTTTTATCATAAATAAAGCACACTAAGATATCATTTTTCAATAAATTTTTTTTTATCAAGAATATAATGCTAATCATTTTTCAAATAGTTTGATAACAATTTGCACTAATTTATCTGAAGAAGACTTTCTTAGAATTATAATTTCAAACTTCACCTAAACAAAAATAGGTATTCGTCTTTTCCAACTGGTAAGGAAAACAAACCTTAATTTTTTTAAAAACTCAGAAGATTTGAAAAATATTATATATTTCTGTAAATAATTCCTACATATTGAAACAAGTAAAAAATTATGGTAATTTCATGAATATTTTGCTTCCTCATACAGAAGGAAATTATTATTGAAGAAAAATTTTCATTTTCTACAATAAATTTATGGGTAAATATTTTATATAGACAAACGAATCGTTTTTCAATGTACAATATTTTTATGCAATAAACTATTGTTAAAAATTGATAAATTTAAAATTTTACATAAGAAATAAAATTAAAAATTTTAAAATAATGAAATGGAGCCATTTTTTCCATATATATTTGATAATCTATATAATTTTTATATGTTAATCGATTCATTTGTCAATGTAGACAATTTTTCCAAAATTTTCTCCCATTTGCAATTATGACAAAAATGAACCCATAGACCCATAAATACTGAGATTTATTTAACAAATTTATCATTTTCATCCGCCACATTGCATCTGCCATTTTGAATTTTGAAAAATTACGAAGAGATTCGTAATCATCGACCCCAAAAACCCCCAGATATCAAGCTTTATGAAAATCAAATAACTTTAAAAACATTGGCCCGCCATTTAAAATTTTGAAAAATTATGAACAGATTCGTAATCAGCGGCCCCAAATACCTGTATAAAGTTAGTTTTATTAATTTTCATTAAAAAGACATTTTGAATTTTTTGTGTTAATTATTGCATATATTTAGAGCTTAAACAATTCATGACATTTTCTGTCTCTTTATTTTATACCCAAATAAAGTCTTCCGTATGAAATATTGTTTTAAAAATAATTGTCGATTTTTTATCATTTCTTTGCAAAAAGGCAATTGGTTTTGAATTTAAATAAAAATTAAATCTGATCTCAGAATCTTGTATAGCGACCCAAATTACATAAAAAAAATGTTATTCCCAAATTTAAGACTATTTCTTTTTACATCTGGTACCAGTCAAAAATTAGGCTACAATTTTGAAAGTTTTAGGCGTTGATGAATTAAAAAAATTTTATATATTATAAAAAAAAAATATTAAGTAAAATTAACAATTTGTATCAAATGGTTTTTTAATTAATTAAAATGAAATGGTTAATTATTGTAATAGATTGCTCTATATTCAAAAAGGTTGAGAAATGACTTTATTATTATTATTATTTTAAAATAATCAATAAATAGCAATAATATATTGTTTTAAAAAATGATAAACTAGTTTTCAAATCTTCATGTGATTATTTACAGAAAAATATTTAATTCCGAAAAATACAATTTTTATATTTATTATTAAATAATTAATAGATATAATAAAAATTCTAACTAAATGTTAGTTTCATTATAAAATTATAATCTAATTAAATTTAATTTAAGAAATACACATTCACTGACATTACATTTGCTAAAACAAATGATTCCATTTTTTACTTTAGTAAATTTTGCATCAACTTGTAAAAAAAACTCTTTAATTTCCTAAGAATGAATTTTAAAAGATTTTCGACATCCGTGATAGATTGGTGCGGTGGTCTATTATATTCCAAAAATATTAAAAAATAAAATTTTAAAAAAACTATCATCGCAAAAGTATTTTAAAAAATATTTCACAGCTGAGAGAATAAATTCTTTAGGTTGGAAATGTGCTGGAAAAGCCAAATACATTGAAGGTTCATCCAATAATAATGTTGAGGAGAAACAGAACGATAAATCCGTCGTCTAGTTCCTGAAAGGTGTTCGTCCCACCGGAATTTCTGGTTCTGACTGGTCCTGCACATTTGTCTTCAGGTACATCCGGTTCTCCAGTTTGTCGCGTTTAGCTCCATTCCATTCTCCAACACAAATCTATAAATTTTTATGAACTCCCACGAATCTGCTCCTTGCTGTAAATCATTTTAATCCAAAGCTTTCGGAACTTGCGCTTTTTCCGCTCCCCAACTTTAAAACACCCTCTAACAATAACCTAATTTTAAATCTGAAACTTTCCCAATAGAAAAGTCACCTTCGACAAGAAAAATATTATAAAAGAAAATTGAGTTTTAGCAACTTTTTCAACACACGTTTTCAACGCGCCGAGTTACAATTTTTTTGAAATGTAGCCAATTTTTCGGACGTTCTTCTATTTAAGGAAGATTTAAGATTTTCTTGAAAGGTTTATTTTTAAGAATATTTCTAGATTGCAGAATTTATATAGGAACACGTATTTGTTGTTTTATTATTTAAGAATACAATTATTCTGTCAAGAATACAAAACGAAGTAATATTGAGAACATTATAGAATTCGTATTTAACGCCAAGCGGTTGACGTTCCGCGGCTCGGCGTCTAACTTTTATAGTACACTGCACTGCCATAGCGACAGCTGGAGGGGGAAGAGCGCTTCGGACGCCTAACTACCTAACGGAGCAGGTAGTTAGGCATTCGCGGCGCTCGGCCAATCCAGCGCTCTTCCCCCTCCAGCTGTCACTATCGCAGTGCAGTGCACTATAAAAGCTAGACGCCGAGCCGCGGAACGTCACAACCGCTTGGCGTTAAATACGAATTCTAATAACATTGCTTAACAGTTTAAATACTTTGAAAAATGAACTAAATGACTTCGAAAAATTAAAAATGAACTGATTCCATAATGTTCTAAATATTAGTTCGCATTGTATTCTCGACAAAAAAAAATATTTCCTTTTACCGCATTTTCGCGTTTAAAATAATCCTGACGATCCTACCACGAATTGTTTTTCAATTTTTTGTACTCCCTTCTTACTCTGTACATATTTCCCGCTATAAATACAAGCACAAGTTGCATTTCCGAGCGGAAGATGGGAACATGAAGAATGGGAGTCAATCATGAGTCATGTCGGTTGAGTTGATCGCGTAGAGCGTAGGTGATGACGGAAGGATGATGCGGTCAAAAGGGGTCGACGACAGGTTCCAAACGGTTCAAGGGGGCGAAGCAGAGTGAAGGGTTTCAAGCTTTTGAGAGCTCGAGAGGTAAGTATGCAAATGCAAGAGTACATTTATCTCCACACCACGCCCATGTATTTCCTGGGAGCTTCCGGACGCATTGTCGACCGAATCGAATCCTCTCCCACCCTCTCAGGACCACTGCTGCCGCCGTCCACACTCCTCCCTCCCACCCAGTCCGATACTACGGAGATTTACGAGCAAACTAGCCAGGTCCCCAAGGCTAATAGACCGGCAAGTTATGGGGCAATTCAATTTAATTTTGAAAATAAACAACCACTCGCGACCCTCGCGCTTAACCTGCTCAATTTATTCAGAAATTTCCGATTTTCAAAGGTGAAAAAATTTATATCATCAATTTACGTTGTTGCATACAGATGAATATACAGTTCTTGATTCTTTTTTTTCCAAAAATTTTGGAATTTCTTTTATTTTGGGAAAGATGATACAGTTGGGAAAATGAATTCCCTAAAGGATGAGCTGATAAATTAGGTCAGGAAAAGGGTGGATGAAGGTCCGTTATAACTGTTAAACAGTTCTGGAATACATCCTGTTTCCCTAACTATCTTTGTGTCCGAATAATAGCGGAGATGCATTCTATGAAAGCGGAATTGAATTTCAACTTGGATATACGAAATCAGTCAAACAAGCACTTATCATTATTCCCTTAAGGAAATCAATTTTCCATCTTAACAAATATGAATACTACATTTGACTGAACTTGTAATTATTTCGCAATTTTTTGTTTATCTCCAATTTGGGGAAATTTATTTTCTTTTAGATAAATTACGATATACACATTTTAAAATGAACTTGAATAATTCGTAACGAAAATATATTTCGGGAATATTAAATTGATTTTAAAGATTAGTGGAGAGTTATTTAATTAAAATTTCAGGGGAATGTCAGTCCAAATGGATCAGTTTGTCAGGAATTAGAAAAGCTTGGTGAGACTGGTCAATTAAATTATTTAAAAAAAGTCCCGTCTCTAAACTATAAAAAAGCTTTTATCTCTAATAGACGACGCGACTTTCATATAACTATTTAATTTGTTTCTATCACGTGTCACAGCTGTGTAAAAATAGACAAAGTCGATAATGCAAAAATAGCAGACGACTCCTCGGTCGATAAACTTCCGCTACAGAATCCAATATCCCATGCAGCTAACAAGAGATTGAATTATAAATTTAAAATCTAAAGAAGATAAAATAGAAACGGTATTTTAGAAAATAATACATAATTGCATCTTCTGGATAACTGAATAAATAAATTATAATCTTATAACGAAAACCTGTTACGGAAACTAACACTATTTATTTACATTACCCAGACGTTTATTAGTTACTAAACACAGTAATCAATAAAAGCCATTAATTCACATGACTGATCAAAATTGCACATTTATTTCATATTTAGGGGATTTAATTCAATATTAGAAATGCTCTCAATTATTTGAAATCTGGATTACACTGCAGATAATGACATTTCATTTCTAGGAATTAATTATATGATATTATAAGATATTACATGATATTATATTATTAATGATATTTTTTACCCAAAAGGAGAACAAAAAATGTAAATTAAAACAGGATTTAAAATCATACAAATAATTTTTGTATAATGGTTGAATAAATATCATTTAATTGAAATGAAATTAAGATATTGATCAACACAAGTGTTCTTTTATGATAGCAATTTTTATTGGTGTTTAATTATAGAAAATGGTTTGTAATAAGAATAAAAAACATGAAATTAAATTTTATAAAATTGGTGCTTCGTTAGGAGAAGACGCTGCTAACGGATGATAAGATTTTAATTTTTATTTCAAATCTTTTTACAATAAAAAGTATGTTGGACTGAATCTGTCACTATTGCGACAGTGTTTGTGCAATGCCAACATTTGATATGCAAAAAGATTAGTTCAAAAAATAGAAAAGCTCATTAGAAAACAATGATTCCAATTTTAAGAGAATCAAATAAATTACAATCTGATTACGAAAACAAATTATGTAAATCCCAACAATTTATTTACATTTTCTAAATGTTGATTTGTTTCTAACAACTGTATTAAACAAATATCATTAATTTATGTGACTGGTCAAAATTACCTCCATTTCGAATTGAGGGTATTTAATTCAATATTAAAAATCAACTCAATTACTAGAAATCTAGGTTACATGGTAGATAATGACAATTTAATATTTCCTGGTATGTACAATCAATTGCGTTGTCGATTCGTACATTAAATAAAAGTTAATGGAAATTTATCAACATCAGTATAAAAATCCTTTTTCTTCTAATTTTTGATTTTGCAAATGAAGAAATAAAAATATAATAATTTCCAGAATTGCAGAGCGAGAAAAATGCAAAGTCAGTAAATGTGAATGCAAACTGTAAAGGAAACGAAAACTGCTTGGTGATACACAAAAGAAGGAGAACAGTAGAGCAAGTGAGAAACAGAGAGAATAATAATAAAAAATCGTGTAAATACGGGAGAAAAATTTCATTTCCAGCTAGTGCTCAAAAGTAAATGAAAAATGGTCCAGGGTTAAAAAAATGGGTATCGCGTGACGCCTGAATGGCTTGCTGAATGCTCGAGGGAAAAAATATTATTTCACGATGGGGCAGGGGCACACATTTTGCAGTTTATAACAAGCACAATTGAAGTTACAACATATCACCGTTAGAGTATTCGTGGATATTCGATTTACGATTTCGTTTATATCATGTGGATAAAAGCACCGTAATTTCCAAACACGTTGGTTTAACTATGTGTACCTTCATGTGTGCTAACCATTCTAAGTTTATCGCAAGTGTCAACATTTATGAGTAATAGTCAAAAATACAAAATTTTAAAACTTGAATAGGTGATGCTACAACCGGCTTGTTAATTATACCAATAAATTAAGTGTACCAATAAATTAACTGTACCAATAAATTAACTGTACCAGTAATTATTAAAATCTTACCAATCATAGTGAGAATAAATCCAATTGTCAGAAAAAATTAGCAAAATAGAAGTTCCTACAATAAAATTACTAAATGATAGATCTTCCAAACCTGAATCAGAGAATTTCAAGAAAGTGATACAAGACGCAACGTGACTCTGAACTTCTCAACATTCAAAGGGTATCAATTCTCTGGGTTCAAATCGACTAACTCACAGCTACACAGATCATAAACAATATGGGCTCTAGCTAACTCCAGGAGACCCAATTAACAATTGAATGACTGGTGTAACATTCCAAAACAGGATAACTTTGAATGTTTCTCAAAATTATTAAGAATTAGTAAATTAAATTATAGAATTACTAAATATATAATACAGAAATTAATTCTTGGGTACTACAAGAAGAAATCGCATCCATCAGCCACATATTCTTATTCTCTTTCTATATGTCATTTTCACCATAATCACTCTTAAGTCAATCTACCGAAATTATAAAAACTGCAACATTCTATGCATCTGTCATCTTTCTCGCATTTTTGCCCAGTGCAACGTGAAATATTTCCCATCAGCGTAAAGCCTTTAGCATCATTTTTTAGATCGGGTTCTAACATTAAGTCGAATACAAAATTATATTGGTTGTTCTTATAGAGACAAATTTTACAGAATTATATATTCAAATGCTTGAGAAATTAAAATAGTATCAACGGACTTAGGTTATTTGCAACATATAAATCATAAGACTGTATGTTTCTCCCTATATCTATTGTGACGTTTTTGAACTAAACACGTCACAAAAGTAGTTCCCTCACGGTAGCTCCGAAAAACTACTTTAAAAATAGTAAATTTTGCATAATTGATTATTATTTCTATTTTGTGGCCAAGCTCGGACTCAACATCTTTTATTTATTTGATTTATAAATTTGTTCCTTTGATAAATTGTTTGCTTTCAAAAATTTATTGTATTTAAAGATTTATCGTTCCATGGGAAAACAAACTCTACGTTGTACTCGTTAAATAACTGATTTTAGTTCAATCATTTACTAAATGTTCTTTGAGAAAAAACAGAGATCCGCACTTCTCAAAGAATTGTAATTAAAAACTAGTTGGTTTAAATTCATTGTCACGAGGTCAGTCGGCAAGAAGAATGTTCAAGAATCACCGAC
>WNHD01001049.1:0-22003 GCA_011057455.1 Ganaspis sp. Gsp50
TGCTTCTCTTTTAATTATTTGCAGACAAAAACAGTTTTTCTCGACAGAATACAAAAAAGCTATTCAAGAAAAACTGTTTTTGTCTGCAAATAATTAAAAAGGAAGCAATAATTAAGTTAAAACTGTCAGCAAATTTAACCTAATTTCAAATGCTTGTAAGGTCCCTTTCTTCAGATCGTGTCACAAATACTTCCCAATACTTCAAAATATTTAAAATTTCATTAAAATACTTAAAACTACTTAAAATACTTTAACGGACTTCAGAATATTTAAAGATATTTAAAAATATTTCAAATTACTTAAAATTACTTAAAAATAATTCCAAATACTTCAAAATATTTAAAGATACTTCAAAATTGAAGTATATCATATTTAAAAATATGTTATTTTCAAGTATTAAATAAAGTATAAAAGGATTTTGTAATAATAGTTTTTAAATATAATATTCTTTTACAATATTTTTAAATATTTTAAAAGTATTTAAAATACTTCAGACTATTTAAAAATACTTAAATTTATTTCAAAATATTTAAAAACACTTCAAAATACTTTAAATCGTTTTTAAATTAAAAATATTGACCTTCAGTACTATCAATTCTATAGATAATTATTTTTGCAATAATCCTAAGAGCATTTAAAAATTTTTCATGGAAATCATGGAAAACTCATGGAATTTTGTGAAGAAAAATTTGTAGAAACCCTGAGATTGAATGTACGCAGCAGATTTGAAACCGAACAATAGAGTGTGCAAATTTCTGAAATGAATGAAAAGTTATAATGTTTTATTTATTTATTTATTAATTAATGATGAATTGATTAATGAATTTAAAATAAATGTTTTGTAGGAAGCATTCGGATCATTTCGTACGGAAAGTACAGTATCGAATGCCGCCTTGGAAAACGCAGCGAATGTTCAGGGGGCAATGGCTTCTCAAATGGCTCATTCATCTATAGGTTGTCCAAGTTCTATTAGTACCACTTCTCCGATCTCGTTACCTACTTCAATGCAATCTTCCTTTGAAGGTGAACCTTCCTTTGCAATTCCTCCACCGTCTAGTCCTCAAAATGTTCCTCCTCCACCTCCTCCCGTTACTCTTTCCCCAGGTCCTATTCACGGACTCACAAGTATCCAGGAGTACAATCTCCAGCAGTTGGCAAGTCTGGCTGAGAAAGTTGATATTGTGGGTGACACCGGAGTGGTCGGCTCCAGCTCAAATCCCAGTCCAACTCCGTCCTTCAACATTGCTGACCTTTTCACCGGAGATCACGCCATCAACAATCTTCAAGCCCTCGCGAAACTAGGCAACAATCTTGGCAACCACGGTAAAATTTCAATACGCTTTTTTATAATAATAATACCAATAATATGGTTTCTTTTGAAATTTGAAGTTAGCTTGTTTAAATTGATTTTCTGATTAATAGAAGGGAAGTTTCGCAATTGGAAATTAGTATAAATTCTCTGATGTTTATAATCAACTTTTACGTATTTTTACAGATGTGAGCAGTGTGACTTTAAATGGCGGTAATAATTTTATAATAGGCCGTGGACAGTCACCAGGAATGGTAGATGCACCGAATTTAGGATCGCTAGGAGTTAATGGAATGTTAAATGGTGGATATCAACCATTATCAACATCTACCTCACCGATAATGCCACCAACTCCAGGAGGTAAGAAAAATAAGAAAAACAAAATTATAAGACAAATAAAGCAATAAGATATAAAAAAATGTTTACTGTATGTTTTTTTTTTGAAAAAGCAAAAGATTAATATAATTTTACAGCAATTACATGATCGAATATTTTTTAATGCATTTTTCAGATGATCTTGGGGATTCAGTGCATAATATACCTGTAATGTTAGGGAATTCAGTTGGCAGTGTTCCTGGTACAGGAAACAGCAATTTTCCACATATTCGTTCAACTAACGGTAAACCTACTCCTATGCAAATCCGCTGTAAATTCGGTCAACTTGGTCCTGCTAAAGGTCAATTCAATTCACCCCACGGCTTTTGCCTGGGAAGTGATGAAGATATCATAGTTGCTGATACTAATAACCACAGAATACAGGTTATTTGATTTTATTATTTGATTTTATCGTTCAATTTCAGAATTGAAATCGTCTATTTCCATTAGTTGCTTCCATTTATTGTTATTTTTGAATCATTTATGTCTACTACTATTCATTTATATCTGTTTTTTAATAAAAGAAATAAAATAAACAATACTTCCTCTATAAGGAAGCAAAAATGGAATCTGAATGAAAATTATTTTGCAAATGCTTCTAAAATTATTATTTAGCACTCACAGAAATATTTTGCTTTTTCAGGTATTTGAAAAGACTGGGGTCTTCAAATTTCAGTTTGGGATTCCAGGAAAAGAAGAAGGACAGTTATGGTATCCTAGAAAAGCGGCAGTGATGAGAAACACCGGCAAGTTCGTTGTTTGTGACAGAGGAAATGAACGCTCTAGAATGCAAATATTCACAAAAAATGGTCATTTTATTAAAAAAATTGCCATTCGATACATCGATATTGTTGCTGGTCTGGCAGTTACTGGTCAAGGACACATTGTAGCCGTCGACAGCGTTTCACCGACTGTTTTTGTTATCAGTGATGCTGGAGGTCTTTTAAGATGGTTCGATTGCAGTGATTACATGAGAGAACCCAGTGATATTGCCATCAGTGGTATTTGCTATTTTCTATTTTAAATAATCTGATTTTGTTTTCATCCAAATTTTCAGATGAATATCTAGTTTAAAAGAAATATGGTTAATGTGTTATCAAAAAAATGATTTGCTTCAATTTTTTGTTCGTTTTTTTTTCTAGTAATTTTTGTATTTGTATAAACATAAATTTAGATGTATAAACATAAATTTAATTGTATAACATAAATTTAGTTGTGTAACATAAATTTAGTTGTATAGCATAAATTTTGCCAGATTATAGAATTAAAGGTTGTGAATGTTTCTTTTAATTCAGGAAAAGAATACTTTGTATGTGACTTTAAAGGCCACTGTGTAGTAGTCTTCAATGAAGAGGGACAATTTCTACGACGCATTGGCTGTGAAAATATAACAAATTTCCCGAATGGAATAGATATCAGCGACGCAGGAGATATTCTAATTGGTGATTCACATGGCAATCGTTTTCACGTTGCTGTTTTCTCAAGAGATGGCTCTTTGATTTCAGAGTTTGAATGTCCCTATGTTAAAGTAAGATTTTTTGATTTTTAATTTTCTATCCATTATAATTGAAAAATAAAAATTGTTTGCTATATTGAAAGCCAGTTTGTAAATGAAAATTAAAGAAATATGTTTTCATTCTACGTGATAAATTAGCAAAAACAAATTCCACATGTTTTTCTTTTCTTTTAAAGGTCTCTAGATGTTGTGGTTTGAAAATAACGTCTGAAGGTTACATCGTGACTCTAGCAAAGAACAATCATCACGTATTGGTACTCAATACACTTTACATAGTTTGAAGTGAAGGCAATGTCATCATTTCGTCCCAAATATGAAAATCCTCCCGAAATTGGTCTACCATCAACGAAAGGTAAAAAGGGTATGATTGGCCTTAGGCCATTCGATTTTTGGGCCTATCAAATCGAAAAAAATGCGACATTATCTTTAAAACAGTCTTATAATGTGAGGCGTCCTTATTTTATGAAAGTATAAAACTTTGTCTTGAAAAACAAGGGCAAATATGAACATCCGACCAAGTGCTATTTATAGCAACTCGTGCAGCTCCTAACGGACATACTGCCATACTAAATTTATTCTAATTTAAAAACTAATCTTTATTGAAACCAAAGGTTGCCAGTTTGGTAGTTTCGAGATATTATTCTTAGGAAACGTTTTAAACGATTCACTGTAAGTAAATTGCAATATTTATCAGCAGCAAGTACGAATTTAAAATTCGATCAGTATTTTAGGTTTTTTTTCCTAATCGATAACATTTTTTAGAGACCATATTTTATCTTTCACTTACAATTTAGAGAATTCTAAATCTTTAAATCGACTTTATACAAAAACCATATTTTATTCTTAAATACCTTTATTCTGGTGTATTTATTCTTAAATATCCTTTTTCTAAAATATCTTTATCGCTTTGTCACATTCCAAAAATAAGGAACTTGTTGCCTGAAGCATCTCTACAAACTTAGGATTTCTAATTTGATTCAATTTTATTTTGGATATTCAGTTCTGAATACTTCTTTAGGATCAGTGATTCCGTTTATTCAGGATCGGTTTGTTCAGAATCGGTTTATTCAGAATCGGTTTATTCAGAATCGGTTTATTTAGAATCGGTTTATTTAGAATCGGTTTATTCAGAATCGGTTTATTCAGAATCGGTTTATTCAGAATCGATAATCCTATTTAAAATCGATAATCCTGTTTATTTAGTATCAGTAATCCTATTTATTCACCATCTTTAATCCTAAATAAAAGAAAAACCAAAAAATGATCTTGAAAATCAAACATTATTAATAAAAGTAAAATATAATTAAAAATTAATAAAGAATGAGTGTTAGAAAGAGACGCAAAGAGGTCACAATATTTACTCAGGATGCTTTATTATGGTCCATCATTTAAAAAAAACTATATACGCATATGAATTATTTATTCATAGTGCTATTTCCCGTTTACCTTGTAAATGTATTTGTTATGAAATTACAACAGGTGCTCTCTCACATTTCTACAATGAGGAGGTCCACTATGTTACTATAAAAAACAATTTAAAAAATATATTATATACATATATATATATTATATATATACATACACATAATAATGGAATCATACGGAGTGTACTTTGTCTATTTAAAATAATGTTTGCTAAACAACTTCTATTTATGTAAATACTGACATATTTCGTAAAACAAAAGAAAAAAAATGAACTAAAGATCCGTATGAGACAAATATAGAAGATACGCATATTTTGTAGGGTCGTTTACATCAGTAGCCATAAATTACTTATTTCAACTATTTAAAAAAAAATACAATAAGCAAGCGACACGTATGCTCGTCATTTGGTAGTTCGGTATACGAGTATTTCATATCTACGTATATTAGCATCAGAATATTCTAACCAACACTCTCTTGCCATACCAAATGCTATTTTAGTACGTCATACGTGATCATGTACACACATATTACGTATATGTACAGTGTTAATACTACCATACCAGTCACTTCACATGCATGCGATTCATGAAAAATGACTGGCACGACAGTATTCTGCTGTATATATATTTAAGTTAAAATTTAAATAGCTTAATCAAGCTTAATCGCATACCGTGTCGGATTATTAAACATCTTTATAAAGCGACGAATATTAGTGTTGACTGCAGTGCTTCAATTAGGCAAGGCAATAAATGAATAACAAAATACAATTCACCTCGTGAAGGGTATAAAGAAATTATCGATTAATCATAGAAAAAGGGACGCGAGAAAATGTAGGCCATGTGCCACGGTACATGACAATTAGCGCTCTCGCGAAGCCTATCTATACTTCTAAGTTAACCAATAATCGTCTAAATATCACTAGTGGTCTTAATTTTACGTGGATATAATTTTTTTAAAATGAAATCTGACAAAAAAGAAAAAAATAGGAAAAAATTCCCCAAAAAAAATGTACGAAAATTTTTAGTAGATGTGGTTTAGCAGAGTTTTATGAATAATGCCTGTGATAATAGAATCGTCATCATAAGTTGTATTCTTCGAGAGTCTCTGATGTTGTTACTAGTTAAAGATAATTAGAACTATCTAATCCAATACAGGTGTTGCCTCTTGCAAAGTGTGTTTTGTCAGATGCACAACGACCTGAACACGCATCGTCTTCGAATGGCACACAAGTGGAAACAGTATTTAAGAATATTATTAAAAGAAGTAATTAAGAAAAAAAAACCTAAATGATGAACAATTAAGGAAACGTAAATAATTAAAAAAAAAGAATAATTAAGAGAAGAAAAATCAATAAAAGAGTAATTAATAAAGAAGGATTTATTAGTAAACGAGAATAATTAAGAAAGGAGGATTACTAATAAAGAAGGATATAAGTAATAAAAGAGGATAATTAATAGAAAGGAAAGATAATTATTAGAAAAGGGGGAAAATTGAGAAATTAAAGGTAATTAAGAAGAAAGAGTAATTATAAAGAATTAATTTTTAAAAATTAATAAAAATAAAAAATAGAAGAATGATTAATGCAAGAAGAATGAATTTAAAGGAATACTAACAAAAACAAGAGGAATTCATAAAGGAAGAATGTTTACCAAAAACAGAATAGTTTTAAAAAACTTATTACAAGAAATAAAGAATAAAGAAATAAAGAATAAAGAAATAAAGAATAAAGAAATAAAGAATAAAGAAATAAAAACTAAAGAAATAAAGAATAGAGGAAGAATGATTAACAAAAAGGCAAGAGCTTTAAAAATACAAAGGAAAAAGTAATTAAAGATGCATGAATAATAAAAGAAAAGTGATTTTAAAAGGACAATTATTAAAAAAGTGAATGATTAGAAGGAAAAAGATTAGCAAAGAAACATGATTTTGAAAGAATACTTATTAAAGAAAAAATTAATAAATAAAAGAAAGATTGAGGATCTGTTTCAATAACTCTGATTAAGACTTGGTGATTAACGATTATAATTACAATTAGTACCATATGTATACACTAGTATACATAGAATTATAATTATCAGTTGCAAATTTAAACATCGATAACGCTTAATCAGAGTTGGTAAAACTGTCCCCTTTCTTTAAAATGAAAAGAATGATTGTAAAAAATAATTTATAAAAAAAAAGAGTAAAAGAAGAATGATTTTAAAAAAAGCCAATTTATGAACAACTCATAGTGTATCACGTGAAAAAGATAAACTAGATGAAAAGGAGTAAAAAAATGAGGGTCTTTTACCTCACAAAATTACGTTATGCTCATCCTAGACATACTTGAATATTTTAGTATAGATATACTCTATTTACATATTTTTATCTGTGGAGAATTACTTGGCTGATTTTAGGCCACTGTTGAAATTCACCTCTTTTTTGCCTTGATATTTAAATTTCAATAATATTTAGAACGAAAAAAAAATGTCAAAGAAAGAGCGTAGAAAAGCGTCACTTGTTACATATATATATATGGTATTTGTGATAGATTTTTTGATGATTTTTACAATCACAAAGGTCTCATTCTTACTTGTATATACACTGCATATTAACATACACACAATACATATATGCGTACGCGTACATTTAATCGGTCCTTAATTTTATGTGTATACAATTATCAGACACTAAGTAATCGCTTCGTGCGTAATATACATGCGCTGCTTATACTGTTTTACTTATACATATATATATAAGAAAAAGTGTATTTTACGAAATACGTTATATTATAGTACGAATAAGATTGTTATTGGCACGTATCGTTTTTTCTCGTGTGATGTGTGTTAAATCGTTTTTTCAAGTGCTGACAAAAATCAAATTTTTGAGCGTATCTTTGAATCTAAAAAAAAAAGGAAAAGAAAAGAAAATGAAGTTAAACAGCTGAAATTCTTCCTTTCGACTTTTTGAATTGATAGACTTTTTCGAGACGTTAGGATAGGTTCCTTTACAACTCGAAACAATTATTTTAACTGAAGATTAATGTAGGATTTATACGATGTAATTTAAACATTGCCTACGATTAATCATAGTCTTCCTAGAACCATGAAAGTACGTGTTTGAGAATTTTTTAACAAAACGCTTTCTTACAATCAGAACTGAACTCTTTTTTCGCAAGTTTCTTTTGTTTTTCGCCACTCATTTTACTTTTCATTCTCTCGTTTTTAACATGAAGATATTTTTTTAAACAACCAACTTCAAAATTAAATTTTCTTTTTATTTTATCTTGCAGAAGGCGAGAATTTTCAAAATTGTTATTTTACTCCTTGATCGAGTTTACAATGCGCAAAGTGGTTATTTTGCACATTCGATCAAAGATTTGTGTAAACATTTTATTTTGTTTTTTTTTTCTTTTGCAGTATCTTCCTCAATTTTATTTTGTAACATGATTCATTAAAATTTACTGTTTTATTTTTTTATTTATTTTTTTTTTTATTTTTTTTTTATTTTTTTTTTTTAAAGAGAAATTTTTGTAAGTAAAAGGTTTCTTTTTTTAAGCTCAAAAGCTTATTTTTTTAATAACAAAATACTTTCAAATAGAAAAAAATTTTAAGCAGAAGCTTCTTTTTTTAACAAAATTGCTTTTAATTTGAGAAATAATTGAGTAATTAATAATAATTGAGTTTCATTAAAAAAAACTATTTCTGTCAATAAAAAACGTCTTATTTATTAAAAATTTTAAATTAATAGCAAAAGGTTCTGATTTTCAACTTGTCTGTACCATGTGTGTTCTAAAATCTAAGGAATTTTTTTCATAAAAATACAATAAGGGTGTTTTATACATAAATACAATACATTATTGTATTTTTATTTAAAAAGAAAATTAAAAACGACCAATTTAATAATTGTTTTTAAAAGCTTTCGAAAGTTACAAGTTTGAAAATTATAAATTGTTAAAAATAATTGAAAACGTTTAAAAGAAACTGTTATTTATTTAAGAAAATAAAGTTCAGTTCTGATTATATTTTAATTTGATTATAAAATTCAGAAAAGTTATCTTCCACGAGTGATTTTTTTGTGAAAAGCAAAAATGAGAGAAATTTTTAGTAATTCATGTAAATGTTGTTTATGTTTTGTGAATAGCGTGTTTGAAAAATTTAATTGTAGCATTTAAGCATTATTTAAAAGAATTATCAAACTTTTAATTGAAACGTGTGCATTATGAGTTCCTCGTGACGTGACTTGTGTCTGACATATTTTTTTGCTAGAGGTACATGTAGTTCCGGTAGTGACAGTTTATTTATTTTATTATTAAATATTATTACGTTAATTATTGCGTTATAGTTGCATTAGGTTCTCTAACGTTATTACGTTAGACTAAAATTTGTTTTTTCATAGTTTAGTTAGTTTTTTGTATTAAATGTTTTTTTTTAAAAAAAAAGAAAAAAGTTTAGTTCCTTTATTTTTCATTTTTCGCTTAAGTTTTGGATTAAAGGTTTTATGTTCTAGGCGCAATATTACAATATTTCGGGAGGAGTTTACTGCCATTGATGAAACCTGATGAAAGCATTGATTTTGATTAAGAAGCAAAAAAATTTAATCGAAAATCTAGTTCCATTATCTCTCCTCTCTTGAGCAAAAGAAAAATTCTTTGTACTTTTTACAAACGATTTTTAGTGCCAAACAATTTAATATCATACTCGCGTAACTCATATTTATGGTTAAGTATCTCCCTTGTTTTTTTTATTGTTACGGGAAGTTTCTAAGTTAGTCTAGGAAAAATTAATTAAGTCTTTAATTAGTCAGTTCAAGTACAAAATATTAAAATAATCGCTAGTTGGTATGCCAAACGAGGCAAATAACGAGATGCTTGGTTCCATTCCTGAAATTGTTTTTTTCTAATTTTTTTGAATTCCCTTGATTTTTTCGGTGTAATGTTGAAAAGGCCTGTTTGAGGTCAAAGCCATTTAATTCTGTTAAAACCTCGGTTAAAACAGAATATCCTTAACTTGACAATTCATTCCTTTCAGAAGTACTTTATTTACATATCAAATCGACTACCATAACTTTAAAGGTTGCATTCCATCGGCATGCTTTATATATACCAGGTTTTAGAAAAGGCATAATTTTTCAAATTCTGTGATATGCGTAGTCTCCACCAAGTATTACATTGTCCTTCACTCTGAGTGTTTGACAAAATCTCATTTAGACTGAGAACCGACGATTGCGAATTTATTGAAAATCTTTTACCTTTGTAAAAGTCACTCATCATTTTTTATCAAAGCAACTCGAGAATCTGTTTTTTTGTCTCGAGATTTTGGAAAAGAATGCATCTGTGACTGCGACGCCGAACTCAGCAATAAATGATTTTGGTCAAATCGTGAACTTTTTTAACTTGACACGCTTTGTGAACTTTATATATTGCTGATTTCTACATTAAATTAAAAGAAACAAAAAACACATAGTTTTCGATTTTTGAAAGCCGTGTTTTCCATGAACCTTCGTTGTCAACTGAAAATCTTATTTATCTTTTACCCAAAAACAGTCAAAGCTGAAATTACAAATAATTTCGGCTTCGAATGTCTTTGTTTATTGACACATAAAAATAGTACAACCAAAGAAAGATAGATTCTAATGTAATATTGGAAAGCGGATATAATATATATTTTTTTATATGATATGTGTTGCCAAGGAGCGTACTCAAATGAAAAATTTAAAAAACTGTTCAGGTTTAATGACGATATCCTTGTTCGTGTTTGTTGTGGGAACGTCTATTCAATTATTAGTATTTGAATTAGTTTTTTTTTCTCTTGAGTTTTATGAAGGAATGCTTTTCTTCCAAGATTTTGCGTTTAAACTTGTTTAAGTTTTTATAGTTGTTTTTTTTTTCTCTTGTATTATTTTCTTCGTAGAAATATACTTTTTTTTTCTTCTACACTTTTTCTTCTAGTTTCTCCTTTTATTCTTTTTTTTTAATAATCGTATTTCTCCCAAAGCTTGTCAAAGCTAGTCCGCAAGTACCTAAGCAAACTAAGGTCTCATTTTTTGTTTGTTTGTTTGTTTTTAAAAGCTAAGAGTTTATTCCGCTATATATACCCGTAAAATTTTAGTTCTGTTTTTATATGAAATAAAAAAATGAAATTTATTATACATACCAACTATAAATATTTGTATACACATACACACACTTTTAAAAAGAAATTATTTTAATCAACGTACCATTTTACATATTAATGACTTGAAATATTTGCTACTTATATATAAATATATATACATATACTTGCATTTGTATGTATATATATTTGTCAAATGTATGAAGATTGAAAATACTTTATCATATAGGATGGAGAAAAGAAAAATGAGCCTTGTAATTAAAATTTCTTCTCAGTTAAATTATAAAAATCAGCATATCAGTACAATTCGTCTTTGCCTGCCAATTTACATACACCATCCTATATTTTAAGTATTCTCAAAAAATATCACTTTGCAGTTGCCTGAAACACGTAGAACATTACATTCTGACGTGCGCGTAGGTTGCATTGTTATTAATAAAAACATTGCAATGCTCACAAAGCTCATAACACAATTTACCAAAATTGTAATGTTTAAGAATTTCATGTGATTTTGGAAACTGTTATATTTTTTATTTTCTGCAGTTGTTTAATTTGTAATGTTGTTCTTTGTTCTTTTTCAATAAAGTAAGCAAATAAAATGATTTGAAACTCTTTTATTGCCTCTCCTACCATCTTTTTACAAAACTCAATCTTAAAGTCATCTGCGATATTAAAGTTGAATTTTAAGCATTGTGAATGATGTGAATGTTATTTATATATTTTTTATTTTGTTAATTGATTATTCAAGTTTCAGGCGTTACAAAATAAACGATTTTATTAGGTAATTAATATTTTACCTTTTTACAAACTGTTAAATTATTTAAAAATGTTTTAAACAGATTTTTCAAATAATGTTTAAATTATGTTCGATTTTACCAATTGCACTCTCTAAATATGAATCAGCGATAAGTGAGCCACTTTTTCAAATCAGCGCATATACGCTGAGAGTCAGCGGATTTTTAGGTTATGTTTCACTGAAACATTAGCGCATATACGCTGATTTGAATAAGTGGCTCACTTATCGCTGAGAATCAGCGGAAATTTTAAATTAAATTTAAAATAAGTGAATAAATAAATAATGAACAAAATTAGTTTGTTCTTATTTAATAATTAATATTTAGGTTTATTTCCATAAATCTTATAACTTTGTTAGAATTTGTAAAAAAGACTTAAGACTTTAAACAAAATATGTATCATTGATTGTTTTGTATGGTGTAAAATTTCTTTAGAAGGTAGGATTTCATTTAATACCCTGCTCAAGTTCCATAAACCTCAAATGAAAAAAAAACTGAGGAATATTTTGAAGAAAGTATCATGGTCGCAATATTTCACTAAGTATAATAATTTCTATTAGAAAAAAATATTTGCATTATTTTCTTTATTTTATATAATTTATTATACATATATTGTTATTAATCTATTAATAAGAATTTTTTTTAATTTATATTCATATTCTTTTCTATTTACATGTATTATATAGTATTTCAAAAAATAGCGCGAAATGTTACAAATTATGAGTCAAATGATCAATCATTTTTATAAAAAAAAATTATTATTTTAAAGAAAAATGTTCATTTACAATAAAATAAATTGGTTCATCACCAAGAAATGTGAATTTTTTAATTTTATTAAAATAATTTAAGAAAATAAATTTAATTTTAATTATTTGTTTTTATTTCTTAGTGCACTTGATTTGAATCTTCAGTAATATTCTTACATCTCGTGAGTGCAAGTACACTTTTTGCAAAACATGCGAATTCTTAAATGTTCTTAAAAAATGTATTTATCCACAGAAAGGATATTTATTATAAAGATATTTTTACTTGTCTAGAAACCAAGTTATAATAGAATAAATTATTTTTCGCGTTGACTTTAATTTTTCACTTCTGTACATGTGGTACATGTTTTTGAGCTGGGATCTTAACCTAAAAAAGTGACGTGCGCCTAACATTTTTTTCATAAGAATTAGTTCATAAGTGAACAAAAATTATCAGAAAACGAAACATTTGCTTATTTTATCTTAATGGTATTATGCATATTAAATGGATATCAATAATTAGACTGACGTGTTGAAGAATAACTCTAAAAGTAATAATTTATGTGACAAGAGCTGCACGTATCAACAACAATTTATCTTCCAATTACAGATATTTTCTCCCTCAGTTAGTTCACGAACTCTATTATTGGTCTTGATTTTTGATTACAAAGTTGTTGAACGTTTTAACTTGTACTTTCCTCAGTTCTGCAAGGCAAACAGTTTCTTGGTGTTCAGTTTCGTCTCTTGTCAGTATATCAAGCTGTTATGGAAACTTACGTCTACCTATTCTTTTAAACATTTTTGAATTTAATGTTCGCATCTACAAATTTTAATATTTGTAGTATTAAATTTTAGAAAGAACGACGCTTGAAGGATTTTAAGGTAATTTTTAACATTTTTAATATTTAAAGATATTATAGTGCGATGACAAAAATATATTTTTTAAAATGCTCCTTTTAGTACTTTTTGTAATACATAATAATGATTTAAATGTTTAACGTTTTTTGTAAATGTATTTTGTACAATTAAAGCATTTGATGATTTATTTGAATTATTTTATACATATTAAGACAGACAAAATTTTAGTTTGTAAATATAGCACTGCATCTGAATAATTAAAAGAAATTGTGCAATACTTTTTAATAAGATGAAAATTGCTTGTTTGTTCTATTCTTATCAATGCAAGCTCAATTTAACTTATATCAGAATTTGTGAATGAATAATTAAGTCTGATCAGCATAATTATGAATCATTTCTAATAATTATTACATCACTTTCTTAAAAAATCTGAATTGTCGCATAAATTAACCTTCTTCTCTACATTTATTATTCTACATATTATTCAAATGGAAAGATAACCATTTTTTTCTTTTTAATACAATACTTTTTCAATTTAACACAAATAAATTGCATTAAGTTATTACATAATCTTCTACATTCTCATTTGCTTGTTCGTTCTCGAACAAGTTTTCTTTATTATTTGTTGATTTAGTCGGAACTAAAGGTGAAAGACGTATTCATGTTGATTACAATTGTTTAAATAATGGATTAAAAATTATCTTCTATTGTACATTCACGTTTCTCTGATAACTATCAGAAAATGTTCCTGATAATAATCGCAAGAAAAAACGATCGTGATAATGATAATTATCAGCGAAACGTTATTTTCATTCAATTAACGTACAATGTTTATTTTTAAATTGTTATTTTGAATTTATTTTTAAATTACAGGGTTTGAAATGCACTGAGCTCCAGTGCAATTTTGAATTTACGTCAAAATGATAAGCAAATTGCCTCAAGAATTCAGGAGATATCAAAGAAATAGAAATCAGCTCCGTCATATTCTCAAAGAAACTCAGCGAGTCTTGGAAGTCATCAGCCTGGAAAACATTTTTCCAGGAGGTAATGGTTACTCTTCAAGAATTCAAGAAAACACATTTTTCCTTTCATCTTTACTTAAAATTTAAGTTTCCACTTTCGTCTAAAATTATTCAATTTCCTTTAATTCTAATAATTCTCATTACTTTTTTATATTTCTAAAAAAGTTGCAATTTACATCTGAGGAAAGTTCTTAAAAATTGTGATATACTCCTTGTATAGTTGAATTTATCTCTCGATTCATTTTTATCTTAATTTTAACCTCATTACGAAAGTGTTACAACTCAAGTATAAGTGAACTTATTACTAGTTCGTACTGGCTATGGTTTTCATTGTAAACCAATGCATTTTATTATGCATTTGCCTCAACATTGACTTAAAATGCTCCGTATTTGTTATTTTATTTTTTTGTAAAGATGAAATGAAATTTGTACACAAGATATTTTTGAAAGATTACATATTTAAAAGTAGAAAAAATAAAATATATTTACAGAAGAAAGTGAAATAAGCAAAAAATATGCAATTCATGGATAAATTTGTAATAATTTAACAATTTTGAAGACTTTTCTTTAGTCTTGCTAGCCTTATATAATTCTGTAAAGTTTATTTTATCATATTTACTATTAGTTTTGTTATTTGACTTTCTTGCGATTCGCTTTAATATTCCAGAAAATGCCATATTCATGCACACAATAACATATTTTTCTTATTTTATATACAAGCTGAGTACTTTGAACAACAAAACAACCATTATAATTGTTATCTTAAAAGCTCAACCAATTAAAGAAGCAAAATAACACATCTTACTTTCTCTTATGTATACGAAATTTATCTTCAATTTAAAATGTTTCCAGTTTATACATTACGCTGCATTTTTTATTCATTTATGTACCATTTCTTAAGTTTGGAAAATTTCATTGAATTTTAAACTTGGCTTTTAAATTATAAACTTTCAGTTTTCAAATTTCTTGTGCATTTCGTAACTTAATTTTGAGATTATACTTATTTTATTATACTTATTTTATTGTACTTGAATAAACATTTTTTTCTAGTTTTACGAAATCTATTAATTTCTTAATAGCATTTGTTCTTGTCAACAATTTGTATTAATTAAAACTTTGAAAGAGTAGTCACGTGAAATGAATAAGGAATAAAATGTTTATTTACAAACTATGTATTTAAAAATGTCAAATATTTATATTCTACATTAATTTATTTTATTTCTAGAAAACATCATAAATGAGTTGCTACCTCCATGGACACTGAATAAAATCACTCATATTCTTGAAAATGCCCCAGCTATTGTAATATTCGGACAGGATTCAAAAGCGAAAGCCTCTCTAGTCAATAATATTCTTGGTACGGATATTTTGCCTTTAATCTCCGGATCCTGGCGATGGATAAAATTAGCCCACGGACAGACAAACCATGTGAGCCTAACACTCGGCCTGGAATATGAAGTCGTTGAAAACCTGCAAGCCAACGAGAAGGCGTGGAACACTCTTCCTGTCGAAGATTTGAACGAATCTGGAAATCTAGATCCGAATTGTCCAACTGTTTTAGAAGTGAAACTTAATCAGTCGAATTTGAAAGATGGAGTGCAAATATTTGTCGTTCCAGACTCTGGGGCTGTCAAAGTTCTTGCCAAAGGAAGTCTCAGCATTCTACCTATTTTCCTCTATGCTCTTGGAGAGGAGCCACTCTCTGAAGAAAACATTCAGGAACTGCGAGACCTAAGAGAAACCTATCCCTACAATGCTGTTTTATTCATTTCGTCCATAAATCGAATTACAACAGATGGTTTTGATGCGGAACTGACCGAATCAGAGCAACACCGACTTCACGTAGAATCCAGTGATTCTTCAAACACTCAAAAGGACGAAAATGGCTCTCAAGTCGACAAAATAACATCCCTTGGATTAAATTGGCTTGAGCAGCTTACGAGTCTTGGTTTCCTCAGACTCCAGGAGTCTGATGAGCTCGACAGAGCAACGTGGCTAGTGGGAGGAGAATATGCCAACACAAGTAGAGTGATGACCTCGTGTAAGAAAATAGATCAAGCTCTTTTTTTCGTCCGAGGTAGCCTTCAGAGTTATTTAGTGAATACTTGCAATTATCTAAATGAAGTTCACACCACGAGTCTTCGAAAATTCATACTTATTGCCTTTGACATGGCTAGAGAGATCCAGATCACTCCCAAGAGGATTTTGTACGCCCAGAAGAAAGAAAATGAACTTTATGCGACTCTTGTGAAAGTTGTGAGTGATAAACAAGTAGAACTGACTGAAATGATTCACGGCATCATTCAAGAAATGAAAGATGAAGTTTCGGAAGCTTCTATTGAGACTTTTCAGTACCAAAATGCTTTAATTAGTGACAACGAAAGGAGAGAGTGGTCAGCGACTGTCAGAGCAGCGACTTCGGAAGTTCAAAGGATAGTTCTCAGTCGTCTGGGAGAAAGAGTAGCCAAAGAACTTGTAAATTCGATTAATTGCCTGCGAGAAACATTTTTTGGTACCCTGGAAAGATGTCTATTGAGTTTGGAAAAGAGTTGCGAGGTCGATTCTAATTTATCCGCGAGCGATGCTCTCCAGCAGATCCTCTCTGCGGCTTATAATTTAGAATTGCACAATTCGTCTCCCTCATTTATCCACTCGTTCTTAGAAAGACTTGTGCATCTTTTTAAGACTATGCCTTTACTCTGGTCACCAACTCCTACCTTGGATGCCTATTGGAGAAAAAAAGTCACCATCGATATTCTCAATTCCCTCTCAGCTGGAAGACTCGCTAGAGCGATTGCCACACAATTCAAAGATAAAGTCAAGTCCTCTCATGACACTTTTCAAGCGGCCTTGAAGTCCTTGGAAAACCACTACTCCGGCAAGTTGGAGAGGACCGAGGAACAAAGAATGGCTATTCGAAAATTCCATGCTCCAAGGTTAGCAAAGTTGTTTCTCGAGTCGACTTCAATGTGTGATATGGTTCGATACGGAATTCCTCATCAGGGAAAGGAAATTGGAAGAGGACAATACGGAGTTGTATTCGCCTGTGATGGATGGGGCGGGGCTCCAGGACCTTGTGCAGTTAAATCAGTCGTGCCTCCAGATGAGAAACACTGGAATGATCTGGCCATGGAGTTTTATTACACCAGGTCAATTCCAGATCATAAGAGAATAGTCAAGTTGAGAGGATCTGTAATAGATCACTCCTACGGCGGAGGGTGTGGATTTGGAGCAGCTGTTCTTTTAATTACTGATCGTATGACGAGGGATCTCTATTGTGGAATTCGGGCTGGTCTTTCTTGGCTGGAAAGGATACAAATTGCTATCGATGTTTTAGAAGGAATCAGATTTTTACACTCGCAAGGACTCGTTCACAGAGACATTAAACTGAAGAATGTCCTCTTGGATATGGACAACCGGGCGAAACTCACGGATCTGGGATTTTGTATCACGGAAGCCATGATGTCCGGAAGTGTTGTTGGCACTCCAGTTCATATGGCTCCAGAATTACTCTCTGGACATTATGACAGCAGCGTTGATGTTTATGCCTTTGGCATTTTATTCTGGTATATTTGTGCTGGCCATGTTAGGATACCTTACGCTTTTGAACAATTTCATAATAAGGAACAACTTTGGAGCAGTGTCAGGAAAGGTAATTAATTGGTCCACTTTTCCTTTTTCTTCCTTTAATTATAAAAATCACCATGTTTCTTTAAATATCTTGTATTTGTTCACTTTTTCGAGAATGTATGTAAATTTCGTTTTGATTCTTCTTTTAAATTCTAGTCTTTACATTCTTATCATTATTTAGATGGATTTCTTAAATAAAAAAATATTATTCTAAAAATAAATATTATTCTAAAAATAAAAATTATTCTAAAAATAAAAATTATAGTTTATATTTATGACTTTGCAGTTTGTAATACAAAATGTATTAACAATAAATTTGTATTGATTAGGTATTCGGCCAGAAAGATTATCTCATTTTGATGATGAGTGCTGGAAGCTGATGGAACAATGCTGGGCTGGAGAACCGTCCCGTCGACCTTTGCTTGGCGCAATATTGCCGGTTTTAAGATCAATTCAGCAAAAAGCAGAAAGAGGCAAGTCCTTACAAGAGATCAGCGAATCGAAGCTAGAAGATTCTTTTTCTTCCGTATCAAGAAACCCTGTATTGGCTTTATCCGAACCTAATAATCAAAGAGGCACAGTAGTTAGTGCTCATCCTATAAAACGCAAATCTCATCGTCATATTAAACCTCACGTTTTTCCTATGACTAACATATTCCAAACTAGCGCTTGTTCTAATCTTCTAATTCAAATGAGAGATTTTTGACGACTCCTTGTTTATATATTATTTTCAAAGAACCTCACATGGTGTAAGGAATCTTTTCATTTTCTCGTTTGCCATTTTTCATTCAGTATTAATCTCAAGACTGTCTTCCTCTTCTCACAACTTTCTCTCTGTAATCTAAATTCATGACAATAGAATCTCAATTTTACAAATCAATTTAATTAAATGAAACTATTCAATTTTACGATTCTTTTACAAAAATGAATTTTGTGCCAGTAATGACTTTTAATATTTATTTCAATTTTAATCTTACTGAATTAATGATTATTTTAAAGCCAATTCTAATCATATCGAGTCTATAATTATTTGAAAGGTAATGCTGTACTGAGTGTATAAAAATTGATTAATTTTTTGTAAAAAATAGTTTAACTCTTTTTATTAAAACTCAAATGTTTTAAGATCTTTTTGTTTTGGATAAATTTAATCAATTTTCGACATTAAACGCGAAGATGATATATAGATAATGTATATTTAAATCTTCTTGTTATTCGATTAATATAAATAAATATTTTTTCTATTTTACACTAGCTGTTCGTCTGTCGCACTCCTTTCCTGATCTTTCTTTTCAATTGTTTTCTCAATAATAGCTTATCGTTAAAATAATAAATAATGAAACTCGTAATTTATGTTTGAAAACAAGAAAGAAAACAACAATTTTAAAATATAGAAATAAAAAGGAAATGATTATTAATTGCAAGAAAATGAGAGAAACTAAAAGAATCGAACGAAATTGTTTAAGAGTCTACAATTTCATAAAAATATATAAAAATAACAAGAGTATTAACATGCATAAAGTATAAAAATAAAAAAAAATAGAAATGAAAAAAAAATATTAAAACTAAAGAAAGGAATAAAAAATCAAAGAAATAAAAATTGAAAAAAAGTAAAAATTATATTAAAAAAAAAAGGTAAAAGAGACGATAAAATACGAAAAAATAAATTGAAGCGATTGAAAAATGTACAGTGATAGTTAAGTGTAAATTTTATTTATTACAGAAAGATTCACGGATATTCCAAGGATACGTAGAGATTGAAAATGAAGTTTAAAATATAATTTAATGGATTACAGAACTTATCACAAGTCATTACATTTTTCATGGTAAATTCAATATAGTTTCAACATCCACTGCAATTTTCTCTATGCTATCGGTAAAATTGTGATAATAATTTCTATAACTATTCTCTTATTAGATTGATGTAAATAATGAATAGAAAAGTTTAGTGATAATTTTCAGTAGTAGGTTGAAGTTCAATAAAGTTGTCCATAAATCAACTTACAATTATTAAACGTATTTCTGTTATTCTCTAGTTAATTAACAACTGATTGTCTGATACTTGTCCTGCTTTTCTTCTTTTTTCGTTTCTTTCATCTCTGTTGGAAACATAGTGTTGCATTTCTTAATCATTTCTTCTATAAACGCTTTTTTTTTAAAAAAATCAAAAATCACTAAAATATACATTTCAATAATGATATAATACATAAAACATGAAAACCTTAAATTTGAGATAAATTGAAATAAAATTATTTTTAATTTTCAGATTATCGTCTGAAAATGGTATTCGGACAAGAAATGTGAAAACTTCTACGAGATATCTTTTAACGTAAGCATTTTGAAACGAGCATTGGAATTATTGCTAATAATTAGCATTTACAAAATATTATCTATTTTTAAAATACAAAATTTAGATATATTAATGAAGTTAAGATGGCTGTGGAAAATTCAAATGATTTAGGTTGTATTTTTAATATGATTTTTTAAAAAAAATTATTATAGCTATTAATAAATATGCTAGAATCTTTCAAAAAGATTAAATATCCACGAAAAGTATTTTAGAAATAAAAGTATAAGACCAAAGGAATGTAAATACTGTAAAATAATTTTGATATATGAATGACGAATTGGAATTTAAATTTGTATAATATAATTAGTGACGCCAAATCGAACAAAATGTAAGATAGAAGTGTTTTTAAAAGTTAAAGTTAATTGTTTATTTCATAAAGTCTGAATAGAAGTAAAGGTGTAATATTTTTGTTATGTAATTAATATTTATGTATATTTAATTTATGTTTAGTATTAAAAAGACATTAGTATATTTCCCAGGAAAAAAGTGTTTGTTAATTACTCTCTTAATCATTTTAGTAGATTAATGTTTAAAATCATCTGTGTTTTATTTTTAAAAACAATTTTATTTTTAAATTTTAACGAGAATTATGTTTATAAACTTACTTTAATATTTATAAAAATCAGATGTTCAAATTTATATATTATTTAAATTTTCGCGGTCTAAAACTAACCAAAGGTACCAACTTCATCTATTTTTATTTATTAAAACGTTTGTCATGATTATAAATATCTTTGAAAAAATTCAATTCATTTAATTGAAATAATTGAAATTAATTTTTATTATTTAAAATATGTAAAAGTAACAAAGTGAAAAAATATTAAAATTTGTAAACTAGGCGCACATGATTTCCCTCCAAAATTATGTTGGCCAGCCTGAAAGCTTCACTTCCGGAATGATGCTGATTGGTTGATATCTTAATGATGACGAAAGATTGGAGAAGAAGAGAGAGGACGGGATCAGAAGGCATGGCCATTGTTGCGGTAAATGTTGGTGCTTGTCGAAGAAAACTAAAAAGTTCATGTGTTTTAAATAATATTTTGCTCTAAATTTAATCAGATAATGTTGCACAGTGTTTTCTGGTTTCACCGAACTAATTGGAAATAAGAATTATCGCATAACTTCTGTGATTTTCGTAACCGAGATCTTGTCCTGAGGAAACGCCGTCACATTGTCCAGCAAGTATACTCATTTTAAACTAAAGAAAATTTTATTTTAAAATTGTAACTCAGTGCTGGTAAGGTTCTTATCTTTTCTATTATTTCCTTGCATATATTGTATTTATTTTTAATTAAAAAAATGATGCATCAAGTTACCTTATAGGGCCAATTCTACAGCAAACAATAATTGCCATTAAGACAATGCAATTTATATACATAAAAAATTTGAAAATATACTTGGTCGTTAAAAATTTCATATTTTATTTTAGGCTTTAAAATTTTTTCTAATTTTGAAGTTTCATACTTTGACAAGCGTAACTGTTTTGTGAAATTAAAGGGGGTTGCACGTGTTAATTACAAAAATGGTAAACGACCTTAAAGCCAATAAAATTACATACTATTCTGCATTTTTAAAAGTCAGTATAACAAGCAAAGTAAAACCTTTAATCTTAGTATAAAAAATAATTCTAAAATAAAAAACGATTATAGTTAAAATATTTGAAAAATTAACATTGATTTATCTTTTTTTTCTCATTTTATTCAGTACAAAAATAAACTTATCGAATTTTCAAATTTTACAAATTCACAGTTATGTAAAATTGTAAATAAAATAAATGTACGTACACTGTAAACAATTCTTGTGTTATTTTACATCGTGGGACGTTGGAAATTAGTTACACTGTGTCGCACACAGTAATGTAACATAACTTTAATGTGAAATTACTTGCCGTG
>WNHD01001050.1:0-21989 GCA_011057455.1 Ganaspis sp. Gsp50
TTATGAAAAAGATGTCAATGTTACTTTTTTTTAATTTTAAATTTTTTCTCTATGAGGAAGCAAAATGTTCATAAAATGAACATAATTTTCCACTAGTTATAGTTGTAGTAACCCCGATATTTTACATATATAAATTTTATTCTTAAGGTAGAAATAATTTTTTTAAAACATTTTCCATTTCCCGGTTTGGTAAAAAATTCCCGGTTTTTTCCGGTTAAATAAAAATCCCGGTTATTTCCCGGTTTTCCTGGTTAGTAGACACCCTGAGTATTTCAGTGTTTTTAAATATTTTTAAGTGATTTAAAATTTTTTTAAAAGTATTGAGAAGTATTTGGAAACATTTTAAAGCAATTTGAGTAATCTAAAATATTTTAAAGTAGTTTTAAGTATTTCGAAATAATAAAGACATTTTAGATATTTTGTAATGTTTTTAAATATTTTTAAGTATTTTGAAGTAGTCTGAAGTATTTTAAAATATTTATAAGTATTTTTTAATATTTTTAAGTATTGTTAAATATTTTGAAGTATTGTGAAATATTATGAAGTATTGTGAAATATTTTGAAGTATTGTGAAATATTTTGAAGTATTGTGAAATATTTTAAAAAAATAATACTTTTAAATCTTTTTATACTTTATTTAATACTTGAAATACTAATAAGTTTGAATACTTTGAACTATTTTAAAGTATTTTTTAATATTTTTTAATACTTCGAAATATTTTTAATTATTTTGAAGTACTCTGAATTATTTTAAAAAAATAAAACTTTATAATCTTTTTAGACTTTTTATAATACTTAGAATCCTAATGTTTTTAAATACTTTTAACTATTTTAAAGTATTTTTAAATATTTTGAAGTACTCTGAAATATTTTAAAAAACTTATACTTTGAAATCTTTTTATCGTTTATTTTATACTTAAAATTCTAAAATTTTGGAAGTCTTTTAATGTATTATAAAGAATTTTGAAGTATTTTAAAGTAATTTTAAATATGTTTAAATATTATTTTTAATTATTTTGAAGTAGTCTGCAGTATTTTGAAATATTTTCAAGACATTTTAAGGATTTGTGAATATTTTAGAGTAGTTTGAAGTAGTTAGAAGTATTTTAAAGCAGTTTTGAAACTGCTAAAGTAATTTGAAATATTTTATTTATATAGTTTGACGTCAAAAATTCTGGGAAAATTTGAATATTTTATTCAAATTTTAAGTATTTTGAAATATTTTAAAGTATTATGAAGTTTTCCTCGGTAAAAAAAGTATTATAAAATTTTGGTAAAACTCAATAAACATCATAAAATATAGAAATTAAATTAAAAAAATTAATTTCCATGATATAAATAGAAATTCTATGAGATTTCCATGACTCCATGAGGAATAATGAAATTCCATGAGAATTCCAGGTTTTCCATGTCTTCCATCAGAGTTGTAGAAACTCTGAATTTTATTAATTATTATGTTGTACCACACTTTAAAAATGTTTAAAATGTTTAATGTTAAAAAATGTTTGAAAATGGTACATTTTTTGAAATTTAATTTTAATATTGATTTTTTAAATGTCTAGATTCTTTCGTGCTACAGTGAAACACTAAAGTCAATTTTTAATAAAAATAAAAATTGATAACTATAAAAATTGATAACTATAAAAATTTTACTTACAAGGAGAAATATCTCTGTATCTATTTTTATTTTGATTCTCTGGCTTCTTAGATTCTAAGGAAGTAAGTTCCGGATTTTTTCTATAAAGTTGTTCGTATTGTGCGATAAGAGCTCCGCTAGCTAAGCCATCAGCAAGAAGAAGCATCGACTGAGCCAGAGCGTCAGATCCAACGGCAGTGTGAGGCACATCAGGTACGTATCTGCGAAAAGAAAATTAATTAGTCATCAAAATATTACAATTAAAAATAATAACTAATTTCAACAATGAGTAGAATAAAATAACAAATTAATATCAACAACATTATTATCCCTGCAAATTACACGCGCTAAAATTTTAATTAATTTTTATTTTTTTAATCTAAATTTTAAGGACAAGATCAGAAAAAGAACTTGAAATTATTACATTCCTTAAAAAAATTAACTTGAATTTAACACAGTTTTCAACACAATGAAATATTAGACTCTTTCTAAAAACAATTGAAAGTAAAAACGATCAACTTCATTATTATTTTATAACAATCACAATAGTACTTATAATAATAAAACACAAGAAGTTAAAAAACCCAATAATTTCCACAGAAACTAGATTTAAATTCAAAATTTGCCGCTTTTTACAAAACATGGCGAAAAAGGCAAAATAAAAAAGGCAAAAAAGGGAAATATACAAAAATAAAAAAAGAGTAGAATATACAAATATAAAGAATGAACCCTTTGAGGAAATCTATGAAAATGCGTTGAATTTTCGTTGCTTTATTTACCTGTACGGTGGTTCTTCTTCCGAATTTTCATCAGTGCCAGCAAGTGCGTTATATAAAGCATTGGGTCGTACTGTCAACGTCAGTTCCCCAGTGCCAGTGTCACGCGATTGTCGAATTAAATTAACGACATGTTCATGTAACATTCCATTAACATCAATTCCGTTTATGTAAACAACCTGAATTACCATAAAATAATATTAAACACTGACATTGAAAGGAGAATAGAATTTTTCAAAAATTACGTAAAAGAAAAGAAGAAGCAACAAACCTGATCGCCTTCATTTAATTTTGGATAGCAACGATCAGCGGGTGTATTTGGAGCAACGCGAGACACCAAAATAGGCATTTCCAGATCCAGACCACCTTTCACATTAAATCCGAATCTACCTTGCTCGTCTGGTGTCAATCTTATTGCTACCAATCCATCTTCTAAAATTTGCTGCAAAAATTCATTATTATTCATTAATGTGTCTTTTGTTCATTCTGTTTTATTAAATAATAAATTATTCACACTAATGTGCTCAAAATGAACACTTTCAACATGTCAGCGGTTTTTCATTCTATTGTTTTCTTTCTATTCTTTTGTGTTCTATTTTATTCTATTTTATTCTATTTACTAGTGAAATATAATCGCGTTAAAGCGCGCAAGAAATGGAATTTTGAAATTAAATATTTCAAAAGTATTTTAATATTAAATAATTTCAAATTTTATTGTAGTAAGATTTTAATCATTCGTATTAATTGTTTCTAAAATGAAATATTATAGCTTATTATTAAGAACAAAAACATATTACAAAGAAGTGCAGAATTTTTTATTAGAGTCCAGATTATTTATTGATAAATAATTAAAAAAAATATTTTTAAAAAAACACATAATCTAAAATCATTCAAAATAGAACAGGGTTTCTACAAATTTTTCTCCCCAAAATTCAATGAGTTTTCCATGATTTCCATTAAAAAAAATAGACAAATTTTCTTGATATTTTTTAATGCATTTTTTCATTAAAAAAAGGATTTTTTCAATATTTTGTAACAATTTAAATTACTTTTGAAATCATGAAGGCTTTTGAAAAACATTTTCTATAGAATTTTGAATTACTCAAAGTGATTATTTTTAATTTTAAAACGATTTTAAATATTTGCAAGTGTTTTTAAATGTCTTGAAGTATTTTTAAATAAAGCATTTTTAAATATTTGAAAGCATTTTTAAACATTTGAAAGCATTTTTAAATATTCTGAAGGATTTTGAAATAGTCTCAAGTATCATAATACTTTTAAAATATTTTTAAAAATTGCTATTTTCAAATCTGCTTGTATTTTATTTTATATTGAAAATACTAATATTTTTAAACAGTTACTTTGAAATACTTTGAAGTATTTGAAAGTAATATAACAAATTTTGAAGTATATTTTAAAATATTTTAAAGTAATTTTAAGTATATTTAAATATTTTTAAGTATTTTTATGCTTTTTAAAAATATTTTAAAAATCTTGTAAACGAGATTTTAAAAATATTTTGAACTATTGGGAAGTTTTTTTGGGAAAAAGTTTGAAGTAATTTTATATATTCTTAAATATTTTGAAGTATTTTAAAATGCTTTGAAGTAATCTAGTGTATTTTAAAGTAGTTTTGAATATATTGAAATATTTTAAAGAAATTTTAAGTATTTTTAAGAATTTTTGAGTATTTTGAAGTAAACTGATGTATTTTAATGTAGTTTTATTTATAAAAGCTTTTTTTAACGTCCGAGTATTAATTAATAAAATAAAGACGACACTTTCTGACCAAATTTAATATTTATTATAAAATGTCCAACGTTTCGAGAAACAACTGTTCTCCTCTTCAGGGACAAATAATAAGATGTTAAACCCTTATGGTTACAATATGGGGTGTAAAAAACACATAATACATAAACATTTTCTTTTTTTCTTGAAATTAATTCATGAATGTCGATTTTTGAATAAATCAATTATTTAAAAATATTGTTTTTTAAAAATATTCACTGAAGAGTAACATTTCTTGAGTGGTGTCGTCTTTATTTTATTAAAGTAGTTTTAAGTGTTGTGAAATGTTTTTTACATTTTACATATTTTGAAGAATTTAAAAATATTTTGAAGCATTGGGGAGTATTTTTAAATATTTTGAAGGATTTTAAAATATTTTGAATCATTGGGAAGTATTTGGAAATATTTTAAAGATATTTTAAATATTAAATATTTTAAATAATTTGAAGTAATTTGAAGTATTTTAAAGCAGTCTGAAGTATTTTAAATTAGTTTGAAGTATTTTAAAGTAATTTTAAGTGCATTTAAATATTTCAAAGTGTTTTTAAGTATTTTGGAATATTTTAAAGACACTTTAAGTATTTTGAAATATTTTGAAGTTTTTTCTGTAAAAAAAATGTATAAAATTTTGGTAAATCTTAATAAACACCATAAAGTAAAGAAATTAAGTAACAAAAATAAATTTCCGTTGAAAATTCCATGAGATTTCCATGATTCCATGAGGAATAATGAAATTCCATGAGGATTCCAGCTTTTCCATGTTTTCTAGAGTTGTAGAAACCCTGATAGAATGTTATTTATAAGGGGCCGTTCATATACCACGTGGACACTTTAGGGGGGCGGGGGGGTTTCAAAAAGTCTGAAAATGTCCACGATTCAATGTATTTTTGTGTCTACAATGGGGGGCAGGGGGGTCAAAATCTATGAAAAAATTGTCCACGTGGTATGTGAACGGCCCCTAAAAAAACTAAATATATTTTAAAAAATTATACTCTTCTTAAAAGATCAAGGACGTAGAATATTTTTAATTTCACAAAAAAATCTATTGGTACATATACCACTTATCTGAAAAATAATACATTTTGAGCATCCAAAAAGGTTTACTTTACATTTTTTTCTTCCTTATATTACAATTTTTGTTATTTGATTATACAATATTAATTTTATTTAAGGAACTTTTTACAGGGCGAACATTATTTATTTCCTTTCATTATTTGTCTTTTTAATAGAATTGTCATTCGTAGTTAGTAAAATGTTATGATCAATTCTTAAGATTTACCATTATGATTCTAAAAAGTTATTATAGAACGTAATAAATATAAAATAATATCATTATTTAAAATCCAAGATAAAATTTAACAGCAATTCCAAAAAGTATCTATAAAAAGTTGCAAGAATATTAGTTTTATTTTATTACTCTAAATAAATTTAACTATTAGGTATATTAAAGTTAAATAAGAATGTGTGTTTTTCAGTTCAAAATAAAACTATAAATTTGGCAAAAAATGTTTAAAAATAAAAGGAAAATTTTCTTAAATACTATCAATTATTAAAGTATTTAAAGTTTAAAAGATTGCAAATATTCAAGACATTTTTACAAAATTTTAGGATTTTTTGAAAACGATTCTGAAATGTTACGAGGGTTTTAGAATAATTGTTTATGCAATAAATGACTGAAAAATTAACATAAATTTTGTCGAATTTGTTTTTCTTTGAAAAAGCTCAAAATTCTACTTTCCTTTTATTTCTTAAAATAATTTAATTATTCAATTAACAATTTAATTTAAATATTTAATTTTATTTGAGAATAAACAATTCTGCCGTACAAAATAAAGAGTTGCACTTCACCTTATATTTCTTTAAAACTATTTGCATTTTTTTCTTAAAATTTCATATTTTTCTTAAAATTCCATATTTTTCAAAAGAATATCATACTTTTTTAAACACATTTAAATAAAATTTTATTTTACTATAGCTAATTAAAATCCTAAAGTAAATAAATATCATTCGCAAATAAAGTCGCGAAACATTAACTCAGTAAACACTAAGAAATGTCAAAATCTTTCGAAAAACAATTGAATGCATAAACGATCAACTTCAGGTGTGTACAGAATGAATGAATGAATGAATGAAATTGTCGATTATTATTATTAATTAATTAATAATAATAATAATTCTATTTATTCCATCTATTCTATTTTTCAAATTTAATTTGTTGGCACATAAATTACCATTTTTTCCTTTACAACAAAATACGCAAATCTGATTTTTGAGGAATTTTGATTTTAACTTCTTTTTATCAAAAAAAAAAAATAAAAATTTATTCAAATTGCAGAAATTTATCACTCGGTCATTAATTCAATGCAGAAAGATTAAATACTTATTGTCAGCAATTAAAACAATATTTACCTGCGGAGGTGGTGAACTCGCAGGTTCACTATAATCCGGAATATCGTAGATATTCCTTTCGACTGTAGTATCATCATCAGCGTAACTGATAACACGAGATCCTAAAATTGGAGAAAATGCCCCGCCTTGGGTGTGTGTTCCCGTAACATCATCTCTGGTACTCGATAAAAAGCCGCCTTCGCTAATTAACAGAAATCATTCGAAAATGTAGCAAAAGCAAAAGAGACCATTCGGTACTTTTTCTTTTTCTTAATACTTTTTCTTTCTCATCTATATTTTTTTAACGAAAGAAAAAAAGAAAAAAGTACATACAATTTTTTCCTATCTTCTTCACATTCTCATCTCTATTTTTTTAAAGAGAACAAAAGAACAACACAAAAACATAAATAAAATTAGTTGAAAATTATGTTCATGTTTGAACATTTTGTATCCTCATAGAGAATTTTTTCTTTTTATAAATCTATAAAAACTTGTGTCACATAAAATAAAAAAAACCTCTCTTTTTTTCATATAGAATTAGACAAAAATTGTTTCAATGAAGACAAAAATTTGAATGAAAATATTTAAACTTTTTAGCCGAAAATGAGTTGATTCGGACTATTTTCAAAAAATCGAAAATTGTCAAAATTACAATGCTTTCTCTACGAGGAAGCAAAAACAGAAAAAAGTGCATAAAATCTTCTTCTTACATTCTCATCTGTATTTTCTAAAGCAAAAAAAAAAGACAAAAGATTGAAAAACAAAGCTTTTCTCTAAAAAGAAGCAAAACGAAGTAATAGGAAAATTGATTAATAGAAAAAATACTGATTGAATTGAAATAAACTAACTCATCGCTAGGATTTCCTTCACCCCAAGCCTGGCGAGGTTCCCGGGCGCCCAGAGATTGTACTTTATTGTCGTAGGGCCTGGGAGGTCTTGCAGGAGGCACGGCACTTTTACCCTTTTCTTCGATAATTGGTCCTTGCGTTATTCCGTGTACTAATCGTTTGCTCGGAGATCTGCACGAAACACTACGATCAATTTTACGGTATTTTAACGCGCAAAAACACAATCCAGCAATGCCAAATCAATCATTCTATTACCTTATAAATGTCCTTTCAACTCTCGCTCGATGTTTTCCATCTTCAACTGTTTGGAATTCAGTGCGACCAGAGTACGTGAATCGACTGCTCAATGTCAGTGGAAACCGTCTCGGTCTCATTTTTGGACTGTGAAGTCGGAAAAACGTGTGATGCTCGACGCAGGCCTTCCACAAATTTTTTGAACTACGATATGTTTGCATATTGAAGCCCAGCAGCGTGTCATAGTTTTCCGACTGCAAAAAAAACAAGGCAATGAAATACATTTTAAAAATTGAAAATTGGACAAATTCTCGACAAGAAAATAAATGCATAATAATGATAATAATAATCATAATAATAATAATAATAAAATGATTTAATATAAATTGACAAAGATTCAAAAAGAAGAAAGAAAGTCATACCTGTTCTCTCCGGAGTTGAATAAAAAATTGTTTGCGCTTGAACGAAATTTTAACAATTTTTGACCATGAAAATATATTAATTCTTATATTATTTTGAAACACAACTAATCCTATGGACGTGACGCCTAATTGAATTTCCTTGTTGGTTGAATCCTGTTAGAAAAGAATTTACGTAAGATTTTTATTTACATTTGGACAATTTACCATTCTTTTTAATAAACATGCATACCCTTGCCTTATGCAATTCGACTCCGTACATATCCAGCCGTTTAGCATGATCCAGAAAATTGAATTCTGCATCTGCCGGTAGCTGTCCTCTGCAAAAAAATTCAAAAAAATGATAAATTTCTTGAAAATGCAGAAAATGTATAAGAAAAGAAAAACAATACTTCCCTATGAGGAAGCAAAATGAAACCTTTTAGGAAAAGAGAACATTTTTCAAAAATTACAACTTAATTTGGAAATTCTTTAAAATGGCGAAGAATAATAAAAAATTTAAAAGAACGAACAAGTCCATGGGAAAATTAGAAAAAGAAAGAAAGAGAAAAGAAAAAAGAAAGGAGAGAAAGGAGAAGGACAAGAGAAAAGGAAATTAAACTTTGAATGAATTTTATAGTCTATAAAATACTTAGGTCGTATTTACTTGTAAACTGAGAACCAATTAGAATTTTCACCAAACTAGATTTTGAGCAATACGTGTATCGAAGAAATATATCATTTTCTAGAAACTTTGATTTTCCCTGACTTTATCATTGCAAATAAAATTCCCTGATATTTCCTGATTTTCCAGATTTCCAGAAAGCGTAGAAACCTTGTTATATTTAAAGATTATGTTCCAGGGTTTCTACAAATTTTTCTTTATAAAATTCCATGAGTTTTCCACGATTTCCATGAAAAAATAGAAAAATTTCCATGATATTTTTTAATGTGTGTTTTTAATAAAAAAATTGATTTTTCAACTTTTCGCAAGAATTTAAATTACTTTTGAAATTAAAGATTTTTAAAAATAATTTTCTATAGAATTCAAATTACTCGGGATAATTATTTTTAATTTTCAAACTATTTTAAGTATTTTAAAGTGTTTTTTATTATTTTGAAGTATTTTTAAAAATTTTGAAGTATTTTGAAGTATTTCTTAGTATTTCTAAGAACTCTGAAGTATTATAGTATTTCTAAAAAAAAATTATAAAAATTAATGTTTTTAAATCTGATTCTTAAAGTATTTTAAAGAAATTTGAAGTATATTTCAAAATTTTTAAGTATTTTGAGTATTTTTTTAAAAATATTTTTAAATATTGAGAAGTAGGTATTTGGAAACATTTTGAAGTATTAGAAAGTATTTGAAAATAGTTCAAAGTAATTTTAAGTATTTTAAAATATTTTAAGGAAATTTAAAAAATTTTGAAGTATTTGGAAGTGTTTGGAAGTATTTTCAAGTATTTTTAAGTATGTATTTGGAAATAGTTTAAAAAAGTATTTTAAATATTTTGAAGTAGTCTGACGAATTATAGTTCATCTAAAAAAAATTTAAAAACTAATATTTTTAAATCTGTTTTTAAAGTTTTGTTAAGTAATTTTAAATATATTTCAATATTTTTAAAAAATTTTTAATTCTTTTTAAATATTTTAAAGTATTTTAAAATATTTTGAAATATTGAGAAGTATTTTGAAATATTGAGAAGTATTTTGAAATATTAAGAAGTATTTGGAAATATTTTGAAGTATTAAAAATTATTTGAAAATAGTTCAAAGTAATTTTAAGAATATTAAAATATTTTGAAGTATTTTGAGGTAGTCTGAAGAATTATAATACTTTTAAAATACTTAAGAAAATTAAAATTAAAAAATTTGCTAACACTTTATTTAATACCTAAAATACTAATAATTTAAATACTTTGCACTATTTTAAAACATCTTTAAAAATTTTGAAATATTTTAAAGTAGTTTAAAGTAATTTTACGTGTATTTAAATATTTTGATGTAATCTGAAGTATTTTAAAGTAGTTTTAAGTACTTTGAAATTTTGTGAAGAAATTATTAAATATTTTGTAGTATTGGGAAGGATTTAGAGAAATTTTAAAGTAGTTCTAAGTATTTTAGAATATTTTAAAGTATTTATTTTATTTAGAGAAATTTTAAAGTAATTCTAAGTATTTTAGAATATTTTAAAGAATTTTAAAGTAATTTTAAGCATATTTAAATATTCTGTAGTATATTTAAATATTTTGAAGTGTTTTAAAATATTTTGTAGCATTTGGAAGTATCGGAAAAATTGTTTAGTAATTTTAAGTATTTTAAAATATTTTGTGGTATTTGGAAGTATTTGGAAAAATTGTTTCGGAATTTTAAGTATTTTGATGTATTTTTAAAGATATTGAAGTATTTTAAAATATTTTTAATTATTGGGTAGTATTTGGAAATAGCTTAATGCAATCTTTAGTTAATTTAAATATTTTAAAATATTTTCAAGTTTTGAGAAGCATTTTAAAGTATTTAAAAGTATTTAAAAGTAATTTGGAAGTAATTTGAAATATATTTAAATATCTAGAAATATTTTCAAGAGTTTTTAAATATTTTGAAGTAATCGGAAGTATTTTAAAGTAGTTTTAAGTATTTTTGAAATATTTTGAAGTATTCTGAAGTATTTTAATGTATTTTTAAATATTCTGAAGTATTTAAAGTTTTTTTTTTGCAAAAAGAAGTATAAAATGTTGGTAAAATGTAATAAACAGAAAGACAAAAAATTAAGAAAATAAATTTCCATGAGAATTCCAGGTTTTCCATGTTTTACAGAATTGTAAAAACCGAAACGTATTTTGTGTTCAAAATGTTGAGAATTTGCGAATTTTTCTTAAGAATTGACAACCCTGTTTATATGGAAATGAAACGTACTTATGTAATTTGTGCAACTCCGCTATTTTCTTTTCCATTTCTTCAGTCTGACCGGGAATCAATTGTAGCCGAGAAAGATAACCAGGACCATGTTCTTCCGGATGATAATCTCCAAGTTCAGCTGTGAAATATCAAAAAATATAATAGTAAAAATAAAACAATACAAAAATACAAACCAACAGTAAAACAACAAGAACAATAAAGACAATAAAAAACAAGAAAACAACAAGAGAATAAAATAGCAATTAAATAAATAATACAAAAATAAAGGAATACGAAAATGAAAGAATACAAGAAAAGAATACAAAACTAAAATAATACGAAAATAGAATACAAAAATAAAACGATACAACAAATGACGAAAATAAAATACTTTCTCTACGAGGAAGCAATTTTGCAAAAAAGTAATACAAAATAAAATTACAAAAATATGAAATAACAATGAAATAAAGAAATACAAAAAAAATAAACAAGTGAAAAAAAATCATAAAGAAATGAAACAAAAATAATAAAGAAATGAAACAAAAAATAATAACGAAAGAAACAAAATTCTATGATGCAGCAAAATAATGAAACAATAGCAAAGCAGTAAACAAATTAAAAAATTTTCAAAAACAGAATGAAAAAATAATAAAGTAATAATGGAGCAATAAAAAGAAGTTTGGAAGATAAAAAAATACGTACATTGAACGGTATAACTGGCGATAAGACAAGCGGTACTCGAAGGTAATTGAAGTCTTCCTTGAAGAATGTCCCTTCTGATTTGTAAATAAAATTGATATCTTGTATATTCTTCTTGTAGTTTACTTGGATCAGAGACGTAAAATTTAACTCTGAAGAAAAATTGTCCACCTGAATGAGAAAAATTGCACATTTCTTAATACATTTCAAATTATACGCATAATATTATCATCAGCTTTTTTTAAAAAATCTTAAAAGCGGGATCTTTACCCTTACTTCTTATTTGCTTTTTGACGAGCTTAGAAGGGTCCAACCATCTCTGCAAAAAAAAAAACAGTTAATAACAAATTAATAATTAATTTATAATTAACTATAATTTTAATTGATTGTTAAGAAGTAAATGTATGATGCAATATATCGTCAACCTGGGCATTTCTAATTTCAAGGGGTAATTATGTTAACCCTAGTTTTTAATTGAAAGTGCAAACTTTTTTGTAACTATTTATATTTGATGCTAACAGTAATTATTATTTCATGTTACAGTAAGCGTCAAATTCAAATATTCGTAATAAATATTTTAAAACGGAAAAATTAGCGCGGCCATAATTACCCCATTTTGGACACCAATTACTCCTGTCGAGAGTAATGAAACATAAATATACAGTTCAATTTGTTGAAAAATAAATTTATAATATTTTGTTGAAAAATAAATTTATAATATTTTGATGAAAAATAAATTAATAATTCAATGTTACGGAAAATAAGTTAAAAATTAAATTTCAATTAAATTATGAATTTATCAAGCCACAGGCTTCAAGATAGGTATTAAATTTTAAAATTTTTAAAATTTTTTATTTTTAAATAAATTCTTTCCTTTAAAAATTAAATGTTACGAAAACTAAATCAATAATTCAATGTTACGAAAAATACATTAATAATTCAATATTATGGAAAATAAATTAGTAATTCAATGTTATGGAAAATAAATTAATAATTCAATTTCATGGAAAAGAAGTTGATACAATTAAAAAAAAAGAGAGAGAAATGTAGATTTTATAAAGTTTCACACCAAAGAAAATAATATTCTATTCTTTTCTCTTCATTTATTTTATTAATTTCATCGTTCTCGCGTTAAAGACATATTTTTATTTTCATAAATATTGATATTTTAAAATAATAATTATTCATTTAAAGACATAATTAAATTAATACAAATTATTTATAATTATTTATTTAATTATTTATTATTTACCATTACATCCGGATTAAGATTGGAAGAAGTTATGGATCCATTATCAGTATATTGGAGGCCAAAATAATCTTTCTCGATTAATTCAAGGTGTTGAAATACAAGATCCAAAAGAACTTGCCCTTTTGCCCGTTTCTGTAATGAAATCCAAAATTACTAAATTAGTTGATTTCTTTTTTATAAAAACGTTATCAATAATCTAGAATATATTTATATACAAATATCGCATCTGAATCGAGTAGATAAATCCATAATATAATAAAAATCTATCTAAAAATTATGTATTATCAAAATTTTTTGAATGAATGACTGAAAATAAAAAAAGTAATTAAACAATGCTTCCCTATGAGGAAGCAAAATTAAGAAAATTTCAAGATATCAGCAAAATTACAATAACAAAAATTATAAAATTATTTACATTTAAAAAATTAACAAAATCATTTACTTTTCTAAAAGGTGGTCCAAACTATTTAAAATAAATAAAATTATTAAATAAATAAAATTATTAAATAAATAAAATTATTAATAAAATAAAATTATTAAATACATAAAATTATTAAATAAATAAAATTATTAAGAGTGGGCAAAATTTAAAAAAAATACAACTACCATAAAAAGTGTATTAACTGCTGCTCATTTAACACACGATTTTCATTAATTCAATAACTCTCACTTTAATCTCTCTACTCTGATTATTTTCATAAATTAATTCTATAATACTAACACTTAATCTATATATTAAAAAATCGAATCTACAAGTAGAGAAAACCATAATATATAAATATGCATAAAAAATTTTCATGCCAGTAGCCCCAATTTTTTATTATCGTTCCAAAAATCCTAATTTTTAATCCATTGAAAAGACATTCTACACAATTTCATTGTTCTTATCTATTATATCTATCTACATATATTTAATTATATGTATAAGAAATATATTTTGATTACACAAAAGAATTTTTTTAAAAAATACAACATTCCGAATTTTTAATATATTATTTACAGTATTTTGTTGACATGGAACAAGAAAATGGTACCGACTTTTTGAATTTTAAAACTTTTTTTTTGTTTTATTTTTTTTGGGGGGAGGGGGTCATTTTCAATTCTTTATTTTTGGTATACCCAAAAAACGGAACCCTAAAAACGATCAAGCATGAGCTTTACCGAAAATTGCAAAAACTGACAAAATGTGGTTCAAGAATTTGCAGACAAATTTTTTATAAATTTTAATATGAAATTTTGGGGTCAAATTCATATACCCCATAGTGTGGAATGTTCAAAATTTATTTATTCATAATTGCAAATACAGAACATGTTTTTAAGCAAGAATAGCTTTGATTTTAAAAGACAAGAGCTTTTTCCCGTAAAGCCTGTATTTTTTGTTTTTACAAGATAATAGATATTTAATAAATGTTGAGGAACAATTTTTATTCTTTCTTCGCGCATTTTCCAAATAATGTGCCATTACGGTGACATTGTCCACTGCAGCAAAACTTATTAGTCCTACATATTCCTCCATCTCCAATGCACGCCATGACATCAGGAGCTGTCGCAATTAAAACTGATGCGATGATCAGAAAAAGCAGTCCAATTGATTTGAGACCCAACATTCTGTTTGTTTCTAAAAAATATGAGATATAAAATTAATTCTACATCAAGAAGTCAATTCTACATCACCAAGAAATCAATTAATTCTACAGCACCAAGAAATCAAAATATTAATTAAACAAGCGGAAAATTATGTTTCATAAACATTTTGCTACCTCATAAAAAAAATTCTTTTTAACAAAAAGCAACCTTGAACAGTTTTTAAGAAAACACTATTTATGAAAAATTATAATTTTAAAAATTATTTAAAAAATTAAATAGGGAGTTTCATTAAAATTTTCTTTATATTAAATCAATAGAGCAGGTCTGATTTATATTACAAATTTTTTTTCTCATAATTTTTTGATGAAAAATAAGCACATAATTAAATAACAAATTAATTAATTTGAAAACATCGAAAACGGTCCGAAAAGAGCTGAGTCCTACCGACGGGACTGTGACGTCATCAGCGCACAAATCTCGCCGTTGTCATGAATTTATCGTGTAAAATCTAGGTTTTTTTTTTTTTTTTTAGAAATTTATATAAAATGGTGAATAGTAAAATGCAAAACGTGTTTTCTGCCAGAGTGTGTTAGTACAAAAATTAGAACACCAGAAAAATGTTTTTTCTGTGCCACAGAATATTAGGAAACAATGGTTCCAAATTGCAAAAAGAATATTTTATCGGTGAAATCAAAATTTTACTGTTGTCAAGATAATTCTAATGTAAATATTTATATTGCAAGAATTTTAAATTATACTAGTTGTAAATCATGTTCTGAGACATTGCAGGGTACATATTAATTTCAAATTCAACTGCTTATTTAATGTATAAATGTATAAACTGTATAAATAAGAGTAGTCAACATAACCTAAAAATAAACAAAATTTGAATTAAAAGCCTTAAATATTTTTTAATTATACCAATATTCGTTTTACTTATTCGTAACAATAAATAGCTTATTTTCGATCAAAACAAAGTAAAATAATTTGGAAATGGTACACGAATACATTATTAAATGCATGAACAATACAGCAGAGAACGCGAAAATAGGCTCCTGTGACGTCACGTTTGAGCAACCAATAATAATCGTTTCAACGTGCATATGTATTTTCAAAAATTGTGTAATTTCCATTTAATGTAACCTTAAAAAAAAAATTTTAATTTTAACGCTAATATATATTTTAAAATGTCCATATTTACTATTTCATGAAAAAAAACATACATTATTTTTAATGCAAACTCCATATTCTAAATGTCCAAAATAGTTAAAAAGTAATAATTTTTCCATACATTTTTGGTAACATAAATATTTTATATATTTCAGTTCATAGTTTATGAACGACCCCTAATATACTTTATATAGATCAATTCACTCGTTTTTTAATACAGACAATTTTTTCCAAAGAAACTGACATAAAAAAATCACTATATTAATAGTTTTTAAATAATTTTATTAAAATCGGCCAAAAAGTTCTAGAAATATTCTGGCGACAATAATGTTTATTAAGTCAATAATAATTTAAACAATTGGAATTTATATTTTTTTTTGCTGAATACTTGAGGTGATACTTACCAGAAAAATTAAATAACTTACCTGAAAGGTAGAACTTCAAACAAGCAGACGAATGAATTGATGTTGTCTTCAAAAATCCAAGAGCTTTTATACCGTGAAAAATGCACTAGTCGATGCTAATAAATTATTTAAGAGCTACTTGTTGTTGATAAAAAAAACCATTTACCCTATTTATTAGCATTTTATAGCCAACTATTACTTACTTTGTTAAAATAATCAATTTTTTTCCCTGTTCTTTAAATTTATTCCCTTGCAAAAGTGTACTCGAAAAAATTTTCTATTCGTCGCTAAAGAATAGATAGCATACATTAAAAGCAAATTTTACTCAAAATGTCAAAATACTTCCTGGATAAAAAAAATTTCATCAAGATTAAATCCCTGAATTTTTCCATAAAATCTACATTTGCATAATAATTATATAGTAACTTCGAAATATTTCGTTAACGAACATTTGCAAAAAGACGAATTTTTGAAATCGAAAAATTGACACTAAATGTTTATTTATTTATTGGAAAATACAGAAATGTAAGAAATAAAAAAAAAACGCTGGTAACATTTTTTTCTAAGACTTATTCAAAACAACATTCTCCTCGAAATTTTTCCTTCTACAATTTTTAGTTCGAAAATAAGAAGAAATCGAAAGCTTTTAAAAACTGTAAAATTAATGTTTGAACTTTCATTAAATAAATAATTAAAATCATAATGAAAGTTGTAAAACAAGAAGACTTGTTTCATGGCACATTAGTTTAAAAACGATTTAATTTGCGCAAACTAATTAGAGCAGATTAAAATGAAGTTCACTGAATTAATTAGAATTCATTAGAGTGAAGATTGTTAGAAAAATAAAGATACCCTTATAAAAGTAAAGATGGAAAAATAAATAAAATAAATAAAATAAATAAAATAAATAAAGTAAATAAAATAAATAAAGTAAATAAAATAAATAAATAATAATAAATATATATACCAATGAGTTATAATTTTAAATACGTAAAGAAGAGAACAAAGAACAAAAAGATGAGAACAAAAAAAAAGAGTAAAATTGTCTGGAAGTTTATTAAAATGATTATGAATAACTTACGTCTAATTGAAAGGTGTGTTGAGTATCATCAAGAAAAACAACAGTTGCTGAAAGAGACTTCAATCTCCTGTCTCGCGCCAGTTCTGCTCCTCGGACGTGGTAGCTCCCACTGGAGCCACTCAAAGCTCGTCGTGATACACTTTCAATCATCTCAAGAAAGCAAAGGGGAATTAACCACCTTCGCGGCACCACCTCTCAGCCACTTTGACCACCTAAATTTTAATTAAATTGAAAACATCATTTTTAAAAATATGAATAGATGCTATTTCGTATGTTTTTCGTGCATAAAACACTACTGCGCATGTATTAATTGCGTATAATACTACTGCGCATGTATTAATTGCGTACAACACTACTGCGCATGTATTAATTGCATAGAACACTACTGCGCATGTATTAATTGCGCAGAACACTACTGCGCATGTATTAATTGCGTAAAATACTACTGCGCATCTATTTGTTATATTGAACACAACAGCGCATGTCTTTATTGCGCAGAATGCTCCTGCGCATGTATTAATTGCGTAGAATACTACAGCGCATGTATTAATTGCGCCGAATACTACTCCGCGTCTATTTGTTGTATTGAACACAAGTGCGCATGTCTTTATTGCGCAGAATGCTCCTGCGCATGTTTTTGTTGCACAGAACACTACTGACTTCTTTTCATGTTAAATCACTCAAAGAACATGTGTTCGAAAAATTAAATTCTATTGCTCCAAATTTTTCACATTTCCACATGAAATTTGTGATAAATTAAAAATTAAGATAATGTATTATCTATTATCTAAGATAATGTATTATCTATTATCTAAGATAATGTAATAAAAAAATTATTTTATTATTACTTTTATCCATAAAACATTTTTAGTCTTTTCGAATCGATATGTAATATTTGCAATAGAAATTCATTTTCACAGAATTTTTAGGAACCATAAATTCCATTAAACATAATTCTCATTCTCCTGCAAATTCTCAAATAAATTAATTTTATTTTATTTCATTTCTATGCATCTAAATTTTGTCATTAAGATAATTTTTAAGAGCTCGGATATTTTTTTTAAACATTAATTTTTATAAGCCAGAAATTTCTTGAGTTGGATGATAAGTACCGTCAACCGGGGTAATTGGAGCAAAAACTGGGGTAAATATGCTCACGCTAGTTTTTAATTCTTAAAATATTTGTTCGTCTAGATTTCTTCTTGCTTTTTTTATTTACTGCGTTTATTATTTTCTCTTTCTCTTTATGAATTAATTTTTGTTAACTATTACATTTTATAATTCATGTTCAAAAACTTTCTTGTGCACTGAATATTATATTTTAATTTTATCTTCGTTACTTTACTTTATATGAATTTACTTAGCGATATACCCTACGTTCTTTATGACTGCGGATATTGTATATTTGAATAAAATAAATAAATTATAAAAATTTTAATTGGACACTTACTACAACATATTCAATAACAATTACAGCATAAAATGCAAATAATTCCAAAAGACGTGGAATTTTAATTAAAAACATTCTAAATAAAAATTTCAATTAAACCGGAATTACCCCGGTTGATGGCATATAAAATAAAGTCTTCCATTTTTATTCAAATAAACAAAAGACATACGCAATTAAAAATAAATATTAAATATTTGTTTTGGAAATTAGGTCAAATAAAATAAAATTATATTCGACAAGTAATTAGAAAAATTGTGTATAATAAAAATTATGCGAAGATAAAATTCATCAGATCTGTCTCAAAATGAACAAGAGTTAAAACGGACTTACTTTCAATTTTTAAGTTAAAAATTTAAAAAAAATTTTTTCATTAAAATTTAAAGGAATTGCTTAGTAAAATTATTTTCCTTTAAATTTAATTCCCCCTGGAATTACTTCATTTTTTTATTTTTTGAATTTTTCAGCAATTTTTATTTGTCAAGACTTTCTATTCTACAATATCCAGAGAAATTGTGTTTGAAAATATAATTTATAATTTCATATTTAATTTATAATTTAATGTAATTCATTTATTTACAAATTTTTAAACAAAACGAATAATAAACAAAAAGGGATATAAATAAAAAGCGATTTAAATAAAAGGGTTATAAAAATGATTTCAAATTGAAAAAAAAACACAAAATGATTAAGAAACACAATAAAAAACTCAAGAATAAGAAAGTATCTCTTAATTGCATGAAAAAATATAAAACAAATTCTAAAAACTACGAAACATGAAATTTTTTGCTCGGTTATAGACACAAATGATTTATCAATTACTTTTACTGTTTGATGACAATTTTTGATTTCTAGAAATCATTTTGTCACTCCTAAAAGAACAATTTTTCATTACTAAAAATCAATTTCTTAATGATACTGACACTTATTACTTCGTGGATACTGAAATTTGCAACTTTTTTTTCGTTTACAAAAAACTAAACGACAATTTTTGTTTGCCTAATCTATTGTTTCACAATTCACGTGACTATTTATTTAATAACTTTATAAAAAGATCAGGCAAAATAGATTCTTTGGAAGTTGTAAATGAATATTTAAAAAATTCAAAAATAGCAAAAATCTACTTCTTCATTTTTCAAAAACGAAACAAAACTTCAGAGTCATATCTTTAATTCCTAAAAATCAATTTTTCATTCATAAACAATTTTTCATTCAAAAAAATCTTTCTATTCACAGTTAATGATCAATTTTCTATCATTAATATAAATCCTAAATCGTTATGTATCAAATTTCTCTAAAAAACTTTTAAAGAAAAATACAAGAATACTAAAAATTAACAGCATAAAATAAATAATTAATAATAATAATTAATAATTTTTTCAGATCCTCAAAAATTGTGGAAAGAGAAGAATTTACCTTTTTCTTAAAGAAACTCAATTTTTGTTTTACAAAACAAACTGGTCTAAGGTTATGTGAGGTCATGTGTTTTTTTTCCAGTAGAACAAATTGATTATGAAAATGTACTTATAATGGAAAAATCACTACTGACATGTTTCTTATAGAATTGTAAGTGAAGAAAAGAGAATAATTACGTTTAGCTGATACCGCTAAGAATAAATTTAATGAGATTTGGTGATTTTTCGTTGAGTTATATAACTTTAGATACTATTGAAGTATATGTGGAAGTAATGTAGAGCACAGTATTCTCAAAATAGTTTAGGCATAAGGCTAATCTAAATTCTCGTGAATTTGAATTTCTCTGTTGGTAACTTCACTTGTCGCATTTAAAGGTAATAACTACAGCTTCTCTCAAAGAAATCAGATTGTTTTCACAACAATTTCAATTTCGTTGTAAAATTATCTTTCTTAAACGTGAAACATTGATTTAAAAAAAAAAAACAAAAGACAGAAAAGACAAACGAAAACGTGGTAAAAAATACTTTCTATCAAATATATAAGATAAAATATTTATCAGTCAGAATAATGATAAATAAGTAAATACATGATAATTTAGAGCATGAAAAAAAGGTTTTAGACAAATAAATGATTCAAACAAATGACTCTCTAGATATTAACTCTCTATGTATTAATAATTACTTCAATACTTACAGAATTTAATAATAAAATAATAATAGCTTCTTAAATAAATAACTCCCTAGTTTATTTTGATTACTTGAAAGGCTTGAAAGCTATTATTTGCCTTCGATTAAAAAAATCTAATTTACAATAAAGAAAATAATTACTTACATTCATGATACTTCTGCACAAAAAGCTGTGATAAATCCCTGTTTACGAAAATTTGCTGCAAAAGAAAAGTAAACTCTTATTAACAAAAAATAAAAGTAATTAAAAAATAACAGTTTACATTTTTGGATAACCCACATTTTTTTACAAACACAATTTTAATTTTCAAGAAAATAAAAGGCAAATTGAACATCTAAAAATCAATTTCGCTTAATTAAAGAAGATTATTTCTTGAAAATTCACTACTCAAGGTAATCGATTGTCACATTCGATAATAATAGATTTTCTCAACAATTAACGAGATCTGAAGTTTGAAATAATTTGGTGCCAAGCAAATTGGGAAATTTATTTTTAACTTGACTAATTGTAACAGAATCGAAAGAGTTGGATTTTAAGGAGAAATATTTGAAATGAAGGAGTTAGGATTTAATAAAATAAAAAGTAAATTAATGTTACTTTCACTCACGTCGCTCAAGAAGACGACCAACGATGAGAAAGCTGCGTATGAACGCCAATAAGTTACAACCACTATGCTAACTTCATGATCTTAAAGATATTTTAGAGTCTCTTAAGAAGTCTTGTTTTCAAACAAAGCAACACTTATGATTCATACACTTTTCGAAACTCGAAAAAACTATAGTTACTTTGTAGATTAGGAAGTAAATCAATTATTAATTAAGAAATATCTAAAGCAATGTAAGAGTCACAGCAGTATGTTCCATAAACTACAAATGACAAAGATTCGGATCCACATAAATAATGGGAATGAGTCCAAAAGCTTGCTAACATGATTCTCGATTTCGACGTCAAGTGGCGCTGTCGGCGATGAAAACTAAAGGCGCATTCAGAAGTCGGATGCTTGCTGTGACGGCCTCCGTCTTTGTCCTAGTATTATTATGTTACTAGAGTTTTGATTTCAGTTCTGAATACACATTTGGTTATTAAAATAAATATATAAATGATTGTTGTATAAAATCATAATAAATGCAAGTTCAATAAATTTAATTCTAGCATATAATTAAATAATTGTATATTTATATTAGACCTTTTCATTTCAATTCGGAAGTGCAATACACGCATGCGCAACTTTCAATTTTTTTCGGCCTTAGCAGAAGAGCAAAAATGACAGAATGACATGT
>WNHD01001051.1:0-22223 GCA_011057455.1 Ganaspis sp. Gsp50
AATATTTATGAAATTCATTTTATTTACTTTTTTAATTCGTAATAAAAACAACTTTTCAGTTTGAGGTTATGTTGAATCGAATGAACGTCCTTAAAAATAGTGATATTCTACTAAAAAATAGTGATATTCTACTAAAAAATTAGTAGTTTTCTACTAACAATAAGTCAAATTTTACTAATTCAATAGGTGGACGACTTTTCCCATATTCATTAATAGAAAATGACTAATTCAAATTTAGAGAGAAGAGATTAAACCAATTTTTTGTAATTTTAACGTTAAGAAAAAGCAAAACCGAGTAACATACATTTTTTAAGTCCTTTGGTGTCAAAGAATAAAAAACTCTTGTGATTAATTTTGTAATTAAGTTGTTAATGTCTTCTTTTTATTTTCGTTTTTAATTTCAACAATTAAGTTCATATTATCATTGTTATTATAATTTTACTTCTTAAGGATGACAAAAGTTTTTTCAAATAAAGAAATTATGTAATTTAAAGACTTTAAAAATTAAACAATGGCATCAATAATTAAAAATATTATCGAAACGTCATTATTATCTTTTTCATAAAAAATGATTTTTTAACGGTTTTTTAATTGTATCTTTTTTACCTGGCTATGACCTGCTATGATAAAAATGTTTAAAATCGCTTAATATAATATTAAAATCGTTACACTTCAAAAACTGATGTCTTACAAGTTTCTTACTGTAAGACATTTGATGTCTTACTTTAAGACACCAGTTTTTGCAGTGTACTTTTTTCAAGTTAATTTTTTAATATATTCCTAAATTAATACATTAATTTTATTTTTAATTTTTAAAAATTCATTTATTACAGGCAGATTAAGAAAAAATTGGCGTACATAATAAAAATTTAGATAAGTAGCAATGCCAGAATCGTTGCTTACCTACGTTTTTACTTTGCACAGTAGAAAAGCCAAATAACTGAGAGATTTTTAAATTTAATTTGATTTAAAGTTACAATTAAAGAGCAATTGATACACGATAGTGTTTGCAATAATACATTTTTTATTATTTGCCTGTGTATTATGTGAACTGAATATATTGTTATCGAGCTTTGATGCACTTGATAATAGAAAAAAAAGTTTAGTGGTTAGTTTTTGGTGAGCTTTTGACCGCTGGATCGATGTATTGTGAAATTGAATTCTACAAATTAGCGGTGCTTACTTTCATGTGGTGCTTTTTTTATTGAAGCTTTCAAGGATGGTTTGATATTCATTTTATTTGTTGGAAAGCACGTTAAAATTGAACGCAAAGGTTTTCTTTCATGGTGATGCACAACTGCTATTCAATGTTTTATCTATCATTCTATTTTTACATTCAACATTTTTTTTCTCTAGCACTCGATGTATTTTAATCTCGAGTTGTATTTTTTCTAATTAATTTCTTTGCCACAAAAAGCTTTGGATATTCAAGTTCAAAAAAATAATGTTACATGACTCTCTTTCTTTAAAACATTTGTATGTAGTTTCACAAGTTTAACTTGTTTTTTACAATTTGATTTAAATGTTCAAAAATTGTATTATTTCCTTTTGCTTCCTCATAGGGAAGCCTTGTTATTATTATTTATTGAAATAGAAATAAAAGAGAAAGGCAATTTTAATTAAAAATTTTATTCAATGTGCATTTTTGATTTGATCACTTTCTTTGATTTTTGCAATTATCTGGCTAGTGTTTTCTCGATGATTTTAGACTTTAAAATTACCTTAAAAATGTATTCTAACAGAATCTGCGAGTCCAATAATTCATAACAGAATCCAATAATTCCAATATCTTTTTTTTTCTTTTAATAATTTCAATATCTTTGAAAAATTGTTTAATTTTTCAGAAGCTTTTTTATTTCTTCTTTTTCGATTATTTTTCTTTTTGGTTTCTGTTTTTCTTCGTCTTTAGATACCTTGTTTATTGATCTTGATTTTCGAGGTTAATAAATCTTATTCTTCGACAAGGCAATTCAACAAGTGACAATTCAATTACATGTGGATTTTTTGTAAAAACTCTTTCTCAATGTTTGTTCACAAAAGTAGAATTTTTCTCCTGCTCGCTTGATTGTTTCACTATTTTTGCGTACGTTATGCACTTTGCGTCAGAAATCGAAAAAATGTTCCAATATCAACATCCATATCAATCAAATTACCCAAGATTTAAGAGCGAGAAACGATGTCGTTAAATTTCAAATGCCAAATAAATGTTTCAAATTACTGATTTCCTCTGATGCAACTTAAAATTGCAGTTGATTGAAAAACTTGGTTTTTAGATGGATTTTATATTTGTAGTCCAAATTGACATATTTTCAAAATCAATTTAAAAAAAATATATTATAGAATTAAAGAAGTAGTTTTTTGATACAACCAACAATTTATTCAATTTTAATAAACTACAAACGAAAATAACGTCTTGCAACAAATTATTTGTTTAAAATAAACAAATTTGTTTGATTTAAACAAACTTTTTTCCCAATGTATATATCCTATTGTAATATTTTATTTGGAAAAGGTGCAATTTTTGGAGCCCGTTAATTATTTGTTAATTATTTGTTTATTTAACAAATAATTAACCTTTTAAGTACCTTTAAATTTATTTATTTATGAAAAATGTATTTATGAAAATTGTAAATAGCAAAAAAAGAATATAAAAAACATTGCAATCTAAAGGTAAATAAATCAGACAAATATATGGTAAAAATTGAATATTTTATTTTGTTGAAAACAAATGAGTGGTTAATAAAAATTGGATGATTTTTTGAGATTCTTTTCATTTCTAAAGAGGAGATTTTTACTTTCTTAAAAATCGAAATTTGATGAGTAGTTATGTTTCTGCTTGGTTGCTATAGTATCTCAGCCCTTGTTTAGTACATTATCGACTAAAGAAAAGGACAGAAAAGTCTGCACAAGACGCGATTTCTTCCGTTTTAGTTAATTAGCATCCTTTCATGTCAGGACGCGCATTAAATTCTAAACTTTATCTGAAATTGCACCAACTCCTTTGTCAATTCCGAATATACATTAAATACTGGTAATTGGATTTTGCATGCAATTTTCTTTTCTTAATCTTCATATAATCCGGATCGAATGAATAGTTTCTGATTTTGTTTTAATTTCTCTTGATGTCCTATATTTTAATAACTAACTTAAAACAAGTTTTATTCTAAAGTTTTTATTTTTATCAAAATTATTAGAACTTGTAAGACACAAGTGTCTGATTGTGAGATAAATGTCATGACATTCGAATTTGAGGTTTCAAAATTTTTAAAGTAAAAACTTTTTGTTTTTATTTAACAACGAATAAAAAATAATTAAAAATTGAAAAGAAAAGAAATACATTAATTGAAAATTTCTACATGCATTTTCGATTTGATAAACAACCACTTCGATTTTTATTATTTTATACGAAGTTTAAATAATGTGTTAAAAATAACACATTTTCTTCTCTTTTTGGAAGTACAATTTTTTTTAATGAATAAGTTAAAGGCATTTGTTACAGCCATACTAAATTTTATTAGAAAATGTTATAATGAATGTTTCTAATAATTTTTCATTTTTTCTAAATTTTGTTTAATTTTATTCAAGTGTTAAATTTTATCATTATTTTGAAATTTTATCATAACGTTTGAAACCGAGTATTATTTTTAATATTTAATGTTTTTCAATAAAATAACATTTTTTCAATAAATAATAATAAATATTAATTTTATTTGTTATAGAATGACTAGAAATGCTTTTGAAAATAATATTAAATAGTAATAAAAAAAAGAAAGAAAAAAAAATATTAAAAATTTAGGATATGTGAATGATGAAAAAAAAGACTATCCAAAAATTATTATGAAAATTTTTTATTTAAATTATTTATTTTAAAGTAGAATTTAAATTTTTTGGTAGACGTAAATATTTGGAATAAAATGATTTTAAAACAATAATTTACATTCTTTTCGTTAATTTGTAAATTCCAGTATACTTATGTATATTTGTTTTAGAGATAAGATTTACGGGCAAGAGTATCATCAAATATTGACAACACTACTTTATTTGTACTGATACAACATGTATGCTGCTTGTTTTTATAACAAAGTCAAGGTCACTTATTTTACACTAACAGATTTTTTTAATTTAAGAAGCATTTTTAGTAAATAATTTCAATAAAAATAATGTTTTTTTTTAATAATCAGATCTCTTTAAATTATCTTTCAATTATTAGTTAAAAATGTCTAATTGTATAGGAATAGTATTATGTAAATATAAATTGCACAAAGCAATTTTAGTAACTATTACTTCAGGAAAAGTAATGTATTCACAAAATAAATTTAAGTACAAAACAAATAAAATGCAAGAAAAATTTAGGAGAAAACAAATAAAGCACACAACAAATAATGTATAAAGCAAATTAGGAACAAAACAAATTAGGAACGAAATAAATTAGGAACAAAACAAATAAGGAATAAAACAAATTAGAAATAAAACAAATTAGGAACAAAACATATTAAGAACAAAACATCAAATTAGAAACAAAACAAATTATATATAAACAAAATAAATTAAGGACAAAACAAATTAAGAACAAAACAAATTGAAAATAAAATTAATTGAAAACAAAACAAATTAAGAACAAAACAAATTTAGAACAAAACAAGTTGGGAACAAAACAAATTAAGAACAAAATAAATTAAGTACAAAACAAATTAAGAACAAAACAAGTTGGGAACAAAACAAATTAAGAACAAAATAAATTAAGTACAAAACAAATTAAGAACAAAACAAATTGAAAACAAAGAAAATTAAGAACAAAACGAATTGAAAACAAAACAAATTAAGAAGAATATAAATTAAAACCAAAATATATTAAGAACAAAACAAATTAAAAACAAAACAAATTGAAAATAAAACAAATTGAAAACAAAACTAATTAAATCATTTGTAATTGTATTTATTCATTGACTTTTAAAAATTTGGTATGAACGTATGAAAAATTGTTCTGAAAGGGAAATTGATGTCAATGTTGTTATTAACTTTAAGCTAGTTTCCTTCTGAGCTAATTTCAGCTGTCATTAACCGTTAGTGTTGGTAATTTGCTTGGAAATATGAACATTTTCAGTGGTGAAAATATATGTGAATTTAAATGACCTCTGGTTGGAACAAAACAATACATTAGAGTGCACCTTGCACATACTGCAATCAGAGAATCCTCCATCTGTTACTGTCATATTCAAGTGCTCTGAATGCTCGTCGCAGTTGCTTTGCAAATAGAAACTCCAACGTCAACTGATTTCCCAATTATAATGATAATTGTTCATCGTCAAACTCTGTTATATTTCACCAATAGGCCCAAGAACATTTTTCACTTGTTTATAAAAACTATTATTTAAAATTTCACTACGTTCATATGTTAATATTTTTTTCCAGTGTGTAGTGTTTATCCTTCATATGTGACGCGCTCTGAAGGGACCTTAGAAAGGAAAAATTGTAGGTTATGTTTCATGATAGTTTTAACTTGATTAAAAATTCAAAACTTCCTTTTTATTTATTTGCAATCGAAAATTTTTCTTTCGATAGTATACACACAAAGTATTCATAAGAAACTTCTTTTAATTATTGCGAAGAATAAAAATGAATCTTTAATCAATTTAAAACTATCACCAAACGTAACCTATAATCGTTTGCTGCTAAGGTCCCTGTCTTTGGAGTGTGACACATATTTTATTTATTTATATATCATATATTACATAATTCTTTTTTCAAATACATATATGTATTTCTTTTTTATACTCACATAGGTAATTCCTTTTTTTACACACAAAACTCGTTTTATTATACATTGCAAAAAATTCCGTCCTGAAAAAGATCCATTTTTCAATACTCTCAAGTTTTTTAAAATGTGCAGTAACGTGGGTATAACGTTCAAGGGAAAAAATAAGGAACCGTATATTGTTCCTTTGAAGAATAAATAGTATTGCATTACAATGCACATTTCCAATACTTTGACGTTGATCAAAGGGTCAAAGCATGAATCTCAAAATTTCATCAAACATATTGGATACGTACGTGTACGACCATGCACTTTTCATTTTTAATAAAATATTTCAATATCAGTACTCAATAAAATCAAAAAAGCAAATGTAATTTTAAAAACATCGTGAGTTATTTGTTTCAATCAACCATTAGAAATGAAAAATATAAACCATTTTTTTTAGTTAGAATTGATTAAAGTAATAATTGACCAGACTATATTATAATTATTATATACCAGACTATATTTTATATTATTATAGCAGATATTACTCGGTAGTTAATAATTAAAATATTGAAGGAAATTTAAATAATTGAATAAATTAATAAATAGTTTAATATTAAACTAATTAAAATTTACTTTGTTTATCAATTTCGAAATTTTTAAATGTCTTGGGAAATGATTTTAGTTTATCAACTAAAATATTACATTCAAATTATAGAGATAAATGATAGAATACATTTTTATTACTTGAATACTTACTACAAGTGGTGAGATTTTCGTCGCTGCCTGTCTCCCGTCCAATGATATTGTCCTTTGCCCTGAAAGAAAAACAAAGTTAAATGACATAATTAATTACAAACTGAGATCAAACTTTAACGATAATTACGTACCGACAAATTATTATATATATGAATATATGGAAGTTTTTCAATATCACACAACTTGGGATATTTTTGCTTCCTTATAGGGAAGCAATGTTACTTTTATTAATCTACTTAATTAGTTGCAAAGAATTTATTTACAAAAGTTTTTTAATAAAGAGTTCCAAACTAAAGCTTTCACTTATTCGGAATATTAAACCAACTAAGTGTAAGCTGGACGTTTGACATGTGCTTCGTTTTGATAAAAGCAGGATATACATCCGCTACTTTTTTGATAAGAACATTATTGCATGGGACAGTTTTTTATTTAAGAAGTTTTTAACAGAAAATCGTCCCGCACAATGTACAAAAACGTGACAAGACAGTAAAAGTAAAAATAAAACAAAGTTATTGATATAAGACATGATGTTTTAACATCTATACTGATAAATATGTGACGCGCTCCGAAGAAAGGGACCTTAGAAGGTTTTGAATATAGGTTATGTTTGATAGTAGTTGTAACTTGATGAAAGCTTTCTTCTCAATTATTTGCAAGAAAAAAGTGTTTTTCTTGAATGATTAATATACATACTATAAAAAATGTTTTTGTCTGCAAATAATTAAAAAGGAAGCATTAATTAAGTTAAGACTGTCTAGGTTAGACTGACTAAGTTAAACATAACCTATATTCAAAAGCTTCTAGGGTCTCTCTTCGGAGCGCGTCACATATACTGTCAAATAGAAATTATTACTTTATGAAGTAAAATCAAATAAAAATTGTAAACAGTAAAATTTTATTATTTCTTTTATTATTTCTGTTTCTAGCACTATAAATATACGCAATATACTAGCAATACATAATGCGTGCAAACGTACGGAAAATCTAATTTTAGAAGGACACCAAAATTGAAAAGAAATATTTAAAAATTTAAATTTTATTGTAATAATATTTATAGAAGTCAATTTCGATCCATTTGGAAGGTTTACAATTAATTATCAATAAATGAATTATTAATAAACATAAAAAGGGCGAATTTAAAATATAAATGATAATCATTAATTAAATAAATTTTTCAAGGACCTTAATTATAATTGACGAGTAGAAACTTGTGGCCTTTGGTCCGTAAAAATTAAATTGAAAGAAAGTTTCCTTTAAGTCAAAATGAAGTCAAAAATTAATTTTTACGGATCAAAGGCCTCAAGTTTCTACTAATCAATAATAATCATTAATAAAAATAATAACTAAATAAAATATAAAACTCACATAGTGACTATCAGCACAGGAATTTTTACCAGAATTTTCTTTCCGTGTAAGTAATTAAGAAAAGTATTTTTAAAAAATAATTAATCTGGAATAATTAAAATAGAAAGTTATTAATTAAAAAAATTTAAATACATTTTAAACCTATTTTCTAATTAATTAAAGATTTTTTAACACCATTATAGAACATTTTAAATAAAAAACATGGATTTAAGGATATTCATTTTTTTTTAATATTTAGAAAACCAGGAGTAAACTTGACATAATTTCTATACAATCAAAATTTGGTAAATCTTGTCTACTTTAAACTAATTGAATTAAGTTTAAAAAAATAAATAAAAGAGAAGAAATTTTCGTTATAATAAAAAGCAGATTGTTTAGTGAGGAATTGTTTTTTTTTTTATTCTTAATTATAACTTTTTAAGCTTTTCAGAAACTGTAGGATTTGTCTCGTTTTTCCTATTAAATAATTTGAGTTTAATGCGAGAGACGCGAGTCTCCAATTAGTTAATTCTGACCCAGACTGCACCGTGCTAGTTATATAAATTTTAATTAAATTTTTTTTATAACTTCACTAAGTTCCTGGCTTTTAACTGCAAAGTGCCATATTTGAATCGTTTTTGGTTTAACGGTGAAAACGAAGATGTTTTCATTTTTTTCTGAATTGAATTCGCATCCATTTTCAGCCATTAAGATTCATTAAACATTTCTTCTAACTGATAATTTCTTTTTATTGAAATATTAATAAAGAGTTATAAGCAATGATTAAAATACTGAAGTGCAACTGAAAATCAATATTTATTTACTTATTGATTATATAGCTAATAACATTTTGATTACTACCAATTATAATATATTATTACTGTTATTATTATCATCGTTATTGTTATTATTATCATCCTCATTATTATAATTATGAATGCAATTATTTATCTTTGTCAGCTAAGTTCAGAGCTCTTTGGCTGTAGATTTATTAGGAAGAAACTTATGTTAAAAAGGAACTGAAAATTACACAATTATTATAATAATATATTATATTATATTAATTATCTTACGTATTTTAATAAGCAATTTAATTTTAATATAATTTGAGTAAAAATTACTTATTCTTTAATAGAAAAATTGAGAATGGATTTCAGTTTCAATGGAAGATTGAAAAAAAGTTTGTGATATATTTTTCTAGACAGCATTTGTATAGTAAAGAAAAATAAACGAGTACTTGCTATTTCAAGAATGTAAATTACAAAGCACACCATGCATTCTTGCGTGTGAAAATTCCATTAAACCTGCAAATGTAACATCTGTCATTATCAGACACTAGAAAATTACAATTTTTTTAGATCATTTTAATTTCACAAAGGTTGATTAATTAAGTTATAATTAAATACAGCATGGTACAAAGTAATCATTATTCTCGGAAATAACATGCATTAACTTTCCCCCATCACACGAGAAATGTAAAAAATACCGAGAATATAAACTTTGATGGAGAAAATATTAATTAAGAACTAATAAATATGGTAATGTGAAAAATTAAAAAGCATACAGAGCAAAAGTTGAAAAAGTTTTTAGAAATGTTTTTTCATAGCGATGTAAAATTTAGTATTTTTTGAAAAATACGAAACGCACTGATTTTGGAAATTTTAATTTTGACGAGATTTGTTTATGTGCGTCGTTATCGTGCACAACTTTCGCTAAAATCAATTTACAAAATCCATTATGAGAAGGTGAAGGCTCTGCGGACAATTTTAAGACGAGGGCACTCGGTCAATAGCATATGTAGCGTATAATCGTCATCGACCTATTAATTAACATGTGCTTATGTGACAAAAAAAATATCTTCAGATCAATTGAAAAAATTCTTTCAAATTACATAATTCTCTTTCTTTCTCAAGAAACTTTTTTATTCCTGATCAAAAATTCATCAGAAAAAGCACTTTGGGAAATTACATCCTGTTTATTAAGATAATACAAAAGTTAGATTTCATGTCACCCTAAAATGAAAATTATAGTTGTTTGTTCTTAATTTTTATGTTTTTATTATTTATTTTTAATGTATATTCTTTTTTGGAGAGACTTTAACAAATTACCAGAAAAAATATTTTGTCAATTGCAACTTGATGAGTCTTATTTTTGTTACTTTTGTTACTTTTGTACAAAACAAATTAAGAAACTTTATTATTAGTATCATTATTATTATTCTTAATTTTAAATGATGCTGAAAAATACATTTTTTTCGTTTATGAAAAACGAAAAAACAAATTTTTCCTTCAAATGTGAATAACATATTCAAATTATTGCTTCAGTGTTAATTTAAAAAAATTAACTTTATCAATTTTATTAATTAAAACATTGTGAGCAGAAAAGGCAAAATAAAATCTTTGAAAGTTGTATAAATATATATTTTTAAAACATTTAAATAGCAAAAACTTGTTTTTTATTTTTTATAAACGAAAAAATGTTGTGAACCTCAGCGTCATGATTTTAAATTCCAACTTTTAATATAAATATTATTTTGATGTTTATGCATTAATTTTTAGTTGATTTCTAGTTGGTGTTTTTAATTATCAGTATTATTGTTATTTATTTTTATTATTAATTCATGATAATATGGTATAAATGTCAGACTGAAGTATATTAAAGTATTTGATTTACATATTTTTTTAAAAACTGTTATTTGAATAAATCCGTTTCAAGTAATTAAAAAAAACCGTTTAAAAAAAGTGTTTGAAAAAAAGTGTTTAAAAGAAGTGTTTAAAAAATTGATGTTTATTTTAAAACAAGTCATTTTACTTTTTGTTAAATAAATACTCGTGTTTTTATACAAAAAATACTCTTTTATGATAAATATATTTTATTTGACAATGAATAATAATACTCGATTTTTGAGGCGCATTTATTAAACAATTTGATGTGACTGCAAAATTACACGAAAATTGAGGTCTGATCGAGGGAAATATTAAACGAAAATTGAAATATTTTTTGATGAATGTACATATCGATGAACGACACTTCGTTTCAACGATAGAATCGAGTATTTGAAAAATATGCATGTAAATGCAAAAAAGTTTATGTGTGTGCAAAAAATATCCACGGGTTAATCATGAAGAGAATGCATCACGAATTCACAGAGAATGTCATAAAAAGCAATCCTTTGGAAATAAAAAAAAAGAGCTTAAAAGAATAAATTGTCTTGCAGAGATATAGTATTTGATACCAGGCATTGTAATCGGAAAAGATTATAACCACAATATCCCATACAACACACATTCTCTGGCACTGATTTTTATACTAGCACATCTATTTTCTATTTTTGCTACTATAATTACCATATTCAGATCACTCTTTTTTAAATGCAATTACTTTTCTTTCTTAATCCAAACAAATTAATTTCTATGGTTTTTTCTTCATTGCAAACAAAAATTTGAAAAAAAGACTAACAATAATGTTATAATCGATGATGATAATATTATAGTAATATAGTAATAGTATAGTATATATAGTATAATAGTAATAGTAACAAAATATAATAATAATTAATAAAGTTATAATAATAATAAAAATAATTATTTATTCATAAATTGACAGACTGACAAAAGAGGAAATTATAATAGAAAGTTTATTGAACTTTGAAAATACAATGAATGAGAAAAATAAAATGATAAATAATAAAGTATCTAAAATTACAACTATTTAGCAATTTTTAGGAAAGATTAAACAATGCGTGAAAATTTAACATTGTGTTCCGAAATATTGACATTATTTTTATTCGGATTGTAATGCGAAATATTTTATCTTGTAGACATTAATTTGTGTTTTATTATTTTTTTATGATCATTGGGATTTTACGGTGAAAACAAATTTGATGATTAAAACGCACAGAAATTTTAACGACTTTTGTGAAATGTTTGATATTCTAATTACAGAAGGGTTTAATGAAAAATGTATTTAGGTAGTCATGTAAACGTAAAAATGAAATTGACGCTTATGATGGATGAAATAATTTGCGATAAGCTTTGACATAATTAGTCCTGGTTCAATGACGAACATTTAATTCTTTTCGTATAAATATATAATATATAATGTTTCTTAAGTTCGGAACGTTCATTTGAATCAACAGTTTTCGTATTGATTTTTTAAAAATATACTTTTGTAATGAAAATGGACAATTTTTTTTAAAACAACGATAACATAAAAGTTCAACATTGTTTAATAAATTTTTAATGAAAGTTTAATAATTTTTTTTTTACAATAATTAATAATATATAATAACTAATAAAATAAAATTAATTTTTAATTAATAATAATTAAATAATTTAATTTATATTTATTATTTTTTTTTATTTTTATTATTTTTTTTATTTTTATTATTTATTTATTATTTATTTATTATATTATTTAATTTGTATTTTATTACGATGACTAATTATTAGTTAGTGACATTTCAATGAAAAGATATAATACACGCATTATTGCTGTTGCAACAAATACAACAATAAATATTGTATAATGTTCGCTCAATGAAAGTAATATTGTTATCATAATTTAGTAACAACGTTTTATACAATACTGTTCATTAAAATTCGATACAATATTCTTTTTCGCAAAAAACGAATGTAATCGATTACAAATGTAAACATCGTAATAACAGATTGATAAAACAATTAGCAAATTTTCAAATTAGGATTATATTGAACATACAGTATTAAATTGCATTTACACTGATCTCGAATTTTACATATATTTATGAATTATTTTAAATATACCACGTTCATAGAGTCTCAGAAATTTCATTTTTCTATAAATTTAAAAGCCGTAAATTCTCAATGATCAAACATTGATTTGCATTAAAAAGAATTGGATACTCAGAAACTGTTACATAACATAATTGTGTTTCATGTACATCTAAATTTTATTGTATTACGTCTTTTCAAATTTTTCTGCTTTATTGATTGCGTGACAATCTAGAATTATAAAAGTTTCCCATTTAATATCCAAGTTTATGGCTCTTGTACAAAACTTTATAAAGCTTGACTGAACTCAATTTCAATGTTTAAAATTCTCTCTGTGCAGCTTTTCCTTAATACTCTCCAATTATGTTACAACGCGATAGGGCTTGATCCTTAAAATTAGCCAAGAATCTGCAGCACTCAGAAATTCCTTTTACGCTTTTGATTTATTTTTACGAAAATAAACATCTTAAAGTTATGATCGTTCAAATAACTGAAACTTTTGTCCGACTTACTTTCCAACTTTAAATCAATCTAAAATATTCCTTCTTTACGTGTGCTTTTACTATTTATTTTTCCTGCTGAATTAACGTAAAAGAAAAGTAAATTTCAAGGCACATAGTCAGAAAAGCACTTATTTCTTATTTCGCAATTCATATTTTGTAATTCATATTTTACTTAGTTCATTAAAATAAATAAGTGCTTTTCGAACACAGAAAAAAAACCTGTACTCAAAGTGGTGATACTTATTTTGAGTAACAGCAAATATGAGAATATTATATACAGGGTGTTCCGTGTTAAGCAGAATATATTAAAGCAATAGATAAAATAGAAAAAAATGAATCGAAAAGTCCTTTAACACTTTTCGAAATTTTCACTCGTTTCGGAGTTATGACAATTCGAAGTTAGCCAATGGCGAGCGAGCTTGATATCCATCCCCTCCTTCGTGACGACACTGCTACGGTGCCACTTGGGTACCGTAGCAAACACCTGATTGGTTAACTTCGAACCATTGTAACTTCGGAACGGCTAAAAATTTTGAAAAATGGTAAAGGACTTTTTGATTCTATTTTTTCTATTTTATTTATACATTTAACATGTTCGCCTTAACCTGTATAATAATAATAATTATGACTCCACATTATGTGTCATTTAGCATTGTCTCAAATTGAAATGCATCAGAAGTGAGTTCAGGTTTTTTGTCCGCAAGCACTTTTCAAAAACGTAAAACAAAAAGCTGCGAAACATATTGTGACGTGAAATCAAAAAAGCACAAAATAAGAAAAACGAGAGTAATAATAAAAAGCAAAAATCAAAAATAAAAACAAAAATCAAAAATAAAAATAAAATCAAAAATAAAAATAAAAATAAAAATCAAAAATAAAATCAAAAGTAAAAACAAAAATCAAAAATAAAAACAAAAATAAAAATAAAAACAAAAATCAAAAATAAAAACCAAAAGCAAAAATAAAGACAAAAATAAAAACAAAAATCAAAAATAAAAACCAAAAGCAAAAATAAAGACAAAACAAAAATACAAAAAAAGATGGAGACAGAATAAAATCGAGCTTAAATTAAAAAAATAATAGGAGCTTGAATAATTATGGTATATTAAATTTTGAATGCTTAAAAGAATTATTTTTAGATGGTTGTTATCTCGATGATTAGCATTTTATTCTCTGGGAGGATTAAAAAATAGTCGTAATTTAAAAAAGCGGGTTGCAAAAAACAAAAAACAAATCAAGGTTGCGTCATAAACTCCAACAATATAGTTTTTTATGTAATGAAGCAATTACGGATCCAGGTGTGTAGTTTAGCATTATACAAGTACATGTTTTTGCATCTTTAGAGAACGTACAATTCATCCTTCTATGGATATGATCTTTTTACAATTTGTATCTTTTCTTTATAAAAAGTAATTAAAAATTTATAATTACACTTGAAAAGGCAAGTTTTCATAAAGAAAACAAGTTGCAGGCAAACCAGCGAATAAAGGAAAAATAATTGAAAGTAGACTTTATTTAATGACGTTTTAAAAAGCCATTAAAGTGGAATTCATTTTAAATTATAAAGAGCATCAACATATTTATGATTAAACTTTGATTTTACTTTTTTACGATTTTTTTTTTATAATTTACTGCAAGATGACTTTTATTTTATGTTTAATTTTAACATGACGCTTTTGCTTTTTTGTGTGCATAAAATCATAAATTCTAAAATGTTGCAAATTGGTATGAAATTTCATGTTTTCATACTTTTAGAAATATAATCAAATGAAGGGAGAATGTTTTAGCTTTTCTCGGATTTCTTTACTGAGTAGAATCAAGCCTGGCATGATTTTCAAGTACTATTTTAAAAGCTTTAAATTAAGGGGAAAAGCGTAATTACTGAGAACAGTTTTTTAAAATCAATTTTTGTTCATATAGCTAGGAAAAAATAGAAAAAATATATCCCAGACTTGAGAATATAATTCACGACTGCATTTAATGACTTGCATTTTTGCAGAAAAGCGAACAAGAAAAGCGTTATTTTTGAAACTTTTTGCTTAATAATATAAAGCTTATTAAAAAAAAAAATTACAAATTTTTGAAAAGCAATTCAAATTATTTTCAAAGAGAAGTTCAAGTTATTTTCAAATACGATTAATAATTTTTATCTTATTTTTAAAACTTGAAAACACTTTTTTTCTAACTTTTGTTAATTGTGATTAATTGTGAGCAATTTTTTTGCAAGTCAACTTTTATCTTAAGATTATATTTTTCTACCTTTGACGACAAAATGTTTTTATGATACATGTATGGATATTTGTAAAGAAACACGCACACTTAAATGTCAAATGTCAAGAGTCTTTTTCTTATATTTAATAATAATAAAAAAAAAAACAGAAAATTTATTGTAATCAATGGAAAACATCATTTCTATTGTAAAGTAGAATTTAAAAAATCATTATTAATTTATAAACAAAGTTTCCTTTATGACTAGGAAGTAAAAGTGATCAATTTTATTCTGAAAGTTATTACATGAGTAATAAATTAATTACCATTCAATATTTATTATATTATGATAATATATAATAATTAATGTTATTTACAGTCTAATTAATCACTAATTACTTATTTCAAGTCAATTTTTGTATGTCGATAATTATTTTTAATTATTTGGTTATTTATTGTTTATAATAATAAACTTATTAATTACTGCTTGACTAATAAAGTTTAGAATCATGTCAATCCTATCATAAGTAAATATGATAAAATATTTATATAATAATGTGAAATATTTAACAAAGTAGACAAACGGAATCTCTAGCAAACCATTTTCGTATCATTCACTTATTATTTTTCATAAACTATGAAAAAAAACTGCAATTTTTTAAACTTTATGCTTAGTCCATAATTTTCATATACACTTTCTATTGAAATGTAAATCGAAAATTAATTGCCATAGAAAATATAAAAACATATTTAAATTTTAAAGAAATTGCTGTTTTTGTTTTCAATAATTTTTTTAATAATAAAAATTTTAATAAAAAAAAATTTAATTTTAATTAAAAATTATTTTTTAAAATAGCGTTTTGAAATTAACCCTTTACGTAGACATTGTCAACAAAATTAAAAGACTGTTTGGTAATTGTACCGGTTTTCTTTTTTGGTTAAATATTTACCAGAAAATTGGTTGAATTTACATCTTCTTTCTTGAGAATTTCGAGGCTAGAGAGTCGTTAGCAAAGTTATACTCCGGTAATTTTCAGAAAAGGGGACACTTGAGCATTTTCCGCTTTTAGAGTCTCAAAATAAGAAAAATAATAAGCGTTAAAATGAATGTTTACGTGCTTTTGATGTAGACAAATTTAATTTTCAAATGGAGCAATTTTTTTGATAAATATTGACTACCTTGATTTTTATGTATAAAAGAAGATTTAAAAGAATCATTATTCGGCATTTCAGTAAATTTATAAAAATCCAGTTATAAGTTATAAATAAATATTTATTTTAAGTAAAAATGAAAGTTTAATAGTATCTTCAAAGTAAAGATCAAATAATTAAACTATTTCTTGCTTAATAATAGATTAATACTAGATTTAATAATAGATTTAATACTAGACTTTTTAGCTCTTTAAATTTAAACTTTCAGGTCTGAAATTCAGTCCAAATTAAAACTAATGTACATTGGGAAAAAATTTTTGTTTAAATCAAACGAACATTTGCTCGATTCGAAGCTATTTTGTTTATTCTAAACAAATAATTTCTTGCAAAACGTTATTTTTGTTTGTAGTTTGTTTGAATAGAACATAATTTTGGTTGGATGAAACAAATGATTGTTTACATTAAAGTAATGTTCGTTTATGTATACAAATATTTGTTTACAATAAAGAAATATTTGTTTACAATAAAGAAATATTTTTGTACATTTAACAAATATTTTTTTACATTAAACAAATATTTGCTTGCAGTAAACAATATTTTTTTACATTAAACAAATATTTTTTTACAATAAGAAAATATTTTTCTACATTAAACAAATATTTCCATTTACCATATATCAAATAAATATCTGTTTGATTTAAATAGCCATTTTTCTGAGTGTTCGAGTCGTTTATAAATTTAAATGAATTGAACATACATTTTTTAGGAAAAAATTGAAAGACTTTATTTTATTTTTATTATTATTAAATTAACTTCTCCTTAATTATGAATTAGTATAAAATCATAATTCCTCAAAAATGCGAATTAGTGTAACGAATTTGATATAGCAAAAATATATACTATTATTTCGGTGACTTACTTTTTACTATAATATAAAATTAATTATAATTATATTAATTACAGTTCAGATTCATTCTTACAAAACACGTGAATTAATAATTGCAACGTATATTTAATTATTATAATTTTTACAGGTTTCATGTCTTTCAATTTTCTCTCTGAATAAATTATCGGAATTTTATGTGATACATTACAATTTAAGATAAATTTTAAATTGCAAATTATTTGAATATGGTTTAAACAAAGTAGAGAATTAATTACTGAATTAAAGTTTGTTCTTGTCAGTTTTATAATTTTTTTTATTAATTTCATACAATTCTGTAGCATTAATTATTACATGATAATTATTACATGATTATTGTTCAAGACTCAACACTGCTCATTTGAGCGGAACAATAATTATCATGGTTCGTTAAATTCTGACTATTGTTCTAAACGTAAAGGCAATCAGGCGGGTTCCTTCAATTAACGAGTTTTTAACAAATCGTTTTGCAGTAGACGAGCTCGAAAATTGGAGTACATATCCATTATTAAGTGACATATACTGTACTTTAATTTCCTGTTTCCTATTAATAATTGAAATGGTCCCTAAATCGATAAATCTAGATTTTATTCTTCAAAAATTGCATATTATTTTTTCAAATTAAATGTAATTGGTCTTTTTCATTAAGACCTTTTTAAAATTAATTTATCTATTAAAATACATTTTTCCATAAAGGAGTTTATGTTGTATTAATACCTTATATTTTTTTGCAATGTTACGAATAACATTTTTAACAAAAAGCATTTTTCTCTTTAGTATTTACTCTTTTTCTTTTCTCTTTTTTTTCGTTTCTCTTTTTCATTTTTTTCTCTGTTTTCTTTTCCTTTTTCCTTTCTCTTTTTTTCTCTCTCAAACATTTTTTCAGACCTGTGGAAATGTTTTTAAAATACATCTGTCATTGGAGAGTAGAAAATTTATCTAAAGAATACGAGTTAATAGGATTATGCAGAAAAGCGCTTTAAACCTATTTTTAGATTAAAATATTGCTCTGCCGTGTTTTTTGCAATTTGCGATTCATTTTCTAAATTGCCCTTAATTTTCTTGAGTCTCTTTTATGTTAGTTAAAAATGACAATATATGGTTCGCATTATCAACTTCAACATTCTGCATTTCATTTGAATTTGAATTATTTTGTTTCACTTTTCGTTATAGTCTCCTCTGAATTATTAAAGTAATCTTTGCGTTTAATTCAAATTTTAGTTAAAGCCTTTCACATACAAAATCCTCCATTTTTATTCCGAAAATGTATGTACTTTAAAACTCGAGTTTTCATTTCGGTTAAGTTTAAATAATACCCAGGAAACTAAAGAAACATTTAAACATTTAAAACAAAAATGAAAGAGTAAATTTAATACACGAATTGTGAGAAACCTTTCTGGTTTTTTATTTTTGAACAAAAGGTCACAAATTTTGACAAGTGGATTAGAAATTAATACACACGAGAGTGGAAATTGAAATTATATATTTGAAGCCTCAGTCAGAAAAATGTTTGTTTAAATGATGCAAATATTTATTTGATATGCGGTCAAACAAATTATTCAAACAAACAACAAACATATAACATTCAAACAAACAACAAACATATAACATTCAAACAAACAACAAACATATAACATTTTGCAACAAATGATTATTGTTTAAAATGAATAAAATTGTTTCGAATCAACCAAGTGGAAATTCACAACGTTTTTGATCAACAATTTCAATTAAAATTATTTTTGTTTGTTACTTCTTTTCAATTTTGATCACAAAGGGTTTCTTGAAATTTATTTTATTTAATAAATCTAAAGTTTTAGGCAAAAATGTTTATAATATTCCTCTTGATGAGATTATTATTTTTTTTAAGTCGTTTTTCAAAACGTTTTGAACTTGAACCAGGTTCGGATCATAATTTGTCGTTGTCGCCTCAAAACACTTGTTTGAATCACATGAACATTTATTGAATTATAAATTTGAATTTATCTCTCGGTTATTTTTGACTTAATTAAATAAACATTTGTCTTTAATCCGTCATCATGTCTCAATTCATAGAAAACCAAACTAATTTTATAATTTTGTTATTATATGTATAATTTGTTATTTTAATTTGTTATTTATATATATATATATATATATAGAAAATTTGTTATAATTTGTTTAGAAAATAATCATTCGAGTAACAAAAAAAAATCATTAACTTGTTCTTTATGAGAAAGAAATAATTATTTGAAAAATTGAAAATAAATTATTGTCAACTTTCTAAATTTGAATCAGCGATAAGAGAGCCACTTTTTCAAATTAACGCAAATACGATGAGAATCAGCGGCTTTTAGGTTATGTTTCACTGAAGTATCAGCGTATATATGCTGATTTGAATAAGTGGCTCACTTATCGCTGGGAATCAGCGGTTTAGAGGGAGAAGTGTAAAATAGAAAAACTAGAACAATTATTTTCAAGCTATTTGAAGTTTTATTATTATTGCTTTTGTTATTATTGTTATTATTATTATTATTATTATTATTATTATTGTTGTTGTTGTTGTTGTTAATGTCATTGTTGTTATTATTATTGTTGTTGTTGTCATCATTGCTGTTGGTGTTGTTATTATTATTAATGATAAAATATTAATAATAATGAATAATATTAATTATTATTAATAATAACATATAAATAATAAAAAATATTATTATTAATAACAAGTTATTCGAAAAGGTTAACGAGTAAAAAATTTCCAAAACTCATTAAAATCGTAGTGTTTACTACACTGACGTTTATTGTAAATAATTGCAAATTCATCAAATGAAAAGGTAGCAATTAACATGGGAAATCTTTGTCTCATTGTTTGTGTTTATTTTCCTCATTACAGTATAATCCTGAAGTTATATCACATCAGGAAGAATCTAACCTACAAAACAAGAAATCCGACACTTGTTTTTTTTTATTAGCATGAACTTTTGCCCTCGAATATTTAATAAAATCCTATCACACTGTAAAAACACTCATCCCATGTTGAAACAAGAGTATGCACCCCTTTTTGCTCATCCCCCACATTGCAGAACAATTGCACTGCAAATAAAGCAAAAACTGATCTCTATTTTGTGCAGTGAAGCATACAAAATCATCTAATTAAGTTTTCTTTGTTTGCAGAATCGATTTGCAACAGTGGCTGCCTAATCATCGTCTGCAGAAAGGTATCAGGTGTGTATTTTTAGATTTTTAGATATATGAAATTTCCCCTCCGACCTTCCCAAATGCTCATGGCAAATATGCATATGTTGCTGTATCGTGAATGTCAGTACTGGCTAGTGCTGTCAGTGCATGTGTCATTTGTTACCGGTGTTTATTTTCCTCTCGTGTGAAGGCTACTTTGACAAGTGACAGAATGTAGGTTGAATTTCAATGGTCATGAGTCAAAAATGAAGAGAGAAATAGGAAAAAACGAAGAAAAAAAGTGTGGGAAAAAATTTTGTTGGATGTATAAGCATACCGGCATAGTATAAGTCGAGTGTGAGACTCTGAATTTGTTCCTTTTGCGAGGCCCTTGCCTAGGCTTTTGAGACTCAAGTATCCGAGGCTGGCGTTGAACTCGGTAACTCCCGGAGCTTATTGAGCTTCTATTTTCAGTCAATTTTTATCACACAAAAAGGCCATGACCATATCATACGTGTTTTTAAACGCGTTTGCCAAGACGAAACGGAGTAACGTCGTTCCGACACTGATCTCCACCAGTCACCACTAGTCCAACATTTCCCATGTACCATTATACATACGTCCCCTCCATTTTACCTCGGTGGCGCACAATGACGTAGCTGCCTCAACAACCACCCCAGGAAAAACTCAGAATCTTCAAATGATTGACCCACTAACATAACTTTCATCAGAATCTTCACTTTTTTATGGAAAAGACGTGCAATTTTTAATAGAAGTGGAATTCAATTTTTTATTGAAGAGGAAATGCATTTTTTGTAGGAAAAGAAATGCATTTTTTGTTAGAAATTATGTGCATTTTTTGTTGGAAAAGGTATGCATTTTTTTGTTGGAAAAGACGTGCATTTTTAATAGAAAGAAAATTCAATTTTTCATTAGAAAAGAAATTCTTTTTCAATTATAGCTCTCTCAATTTTAATTCGTCAAAATTTCACAGATTTGAAATCAGTGACACACTTTTGGTTGATAATCAGTGAAAAGTAACTGAAAATCAGCGAAATTTCACTGATTTAGTAGCACTTAGTCACTGATTTTATGTCAGAAAGATTTTGACTGATTTAAATTAAGAAGGTGAATATTATAGCGTTAAATACTGTAGTGATAGAAAATGATTATTATAGTCGATTTTAACAATTAAATGATGATTGAGGATGTCTTACTCTCTAAAACTGAATCAGTGAAAAATGACAGATTTTCAGTGGCCCACTTCTCGTGATTTCAATCTGTGAATTTCGATTGGTAATCAGTTAAAACTGACTGAAATTTCAATCATTTTTCATTGACAGATCAGTGAAAAAACAACTGAATATTTCAATACCACTTACTGGATTTTTTAGTTGTTTTTTCACTGCTCTATCAATGAAAAATGATTGAAATTTCAGTCAGTTTAACAAGTAGATAAGTTCATAATACAGGTTAAAGAAAAAATAAAGCAAGAACTGACTTTTTTAAAAGTGAAGGCTTAAATAGTTGTTGAGACCAGTTAAAATCAATGCTTCATATAATATATTGAACACTGCACGGAGAAAAAAGGATAGTTAAAATTACTCTGAGGAGTGTAAAATATGATATATTTTCAATGTTGACTATAGGACAACACTCTATTGTTTGTAGTTTACTATCTCAATAGTGTCAAA
>WNHD01001052.1:3051-15518 GCA_011057455.1 Ganaspis sp. Gsp50
CATAAACAGACCTGAGTGACTATACCGCGCCCTCTGTTGGTCACGGTCAAATTTCATGCATTTTTATCAACAGTGTTGTATTAAAGTACCACGGGGCTGATTTAACTTTTAGGCTTTTAAGAGCTTTCCTTTGAATTATTTGCAATTAAAAAAAATTCTTTAATGTTCAGTATACAAAGTATCCAGAAAAACTGTTTTTGTCTACAAATAATTAAAAAGAAAGTTTTTATTGCAAAATCAAACATAACCTATATTCAAAACATTGTAAGGTCCCTTTCTTCGTCACGTATAAAACATTCGAAGGCAATTCATTATGTGAAAATATATATCTTCAATATATACATTAATGTGCAAAAGGGAATTAATAATTTCGCAAGAAATGGAATAAAAAAATGATTTGAAAAATTATTGATAAGAATAGCGAAGAATAAAAAATGTAATTAATCATCACATATGTTTAACGCAGTACAAGACAATAATAGTTGAAATTAAAGTAGACAAAGATTGATATTTCTTCAAAAGAAATTTTATCATTGTTAAATATTAAAAGATAATTAGCATTTTCTCTAAAAAGTATATATAAAATCAAACATCGACTTTCTTTATTTAAAAATGTAACATAGAATCAGAGGTGATTTAAGGACAATAGGGAGAAGATAAAATTAATTAAAATACAATGCAATGAGCAAATATAACAAAATAATAATAATTCTCTGCCGATTATAATGAAACTTGGTATACCTACTTATTTTGATACACTGATTATTTGGATTTTTTCCTTTTTTTGTTGACCTTATTATTATTATTTTATAATATATTATAATAATATGAAATAATACTTCCTGTGAGGAAGCAATAAATTATTATTATAAAATTGTAGCAAAATTACATTCCTAATGAGCGTATCAGAATACGTAAGTAAACCAAGTTTTATTAAAATCGGGCGGGATGAGTTTTCGGAACTTTACTCTTATATTCCCTCATTAATAATCCTCTAATTAGTCTTTATACTCTCTAAATCTGAATTAGCAATTTTCTATTAATTCGATAGTGAAAAGTCATTTACCGATTGAAATAGTACAAATGTACTAATTTTTAGTGAAAAACTACTATATTCATGGTGGAAAAGCTACTAATTTTATTAGCGAATTTCTACTAATTTTATTAGCGAATTTCTACTAATTAAAATAGTGAACTTTGACTATTTCAATTCCTTAATAATTGTCTAAATAAATTAGTAGTAGTTTTCTATCAAAAAATAGTAGTTTTTCACTAAAAATTAGAAAATGTTTACTATCTCTATCGGTAAACAACTTTTCGCTATTTAATTAGTAGGAAATCACTAATTGAGATTTAAAGAGTACGTACTATTGAAATTTATCTCCTTAAACAAAACAAAAACAAAAAAATTTTCATCAAAGGGGTATGAAGCCCTTAAAACTTTTTAAAGGAAAAAAAAAACTTTTCCTCTCATTTGCAATAAATGTTGTAATAGGGGAAGGTTAAGGTTACCAAAAGGCAGTTTCACTTGATTCTGTATTCTGTTCTATTTAACAACTAAAAATAAATATTTCGTGAGTAATACTCCCGCATGAGATATATTGTTATTTATGGCTGCGGGAGAAACTAAATTTGCAGTCTCGAGTTTCCACCTGTTTTATCAATAACAAATTATGACAAGAATCACACAAGAAACTTATGCAACAAAAGTTACATATTTTTGGAATCATTTGTGTCTGTTTAAAAATAGACTGTTTTCCAAGAAAATCCCTATCAATCAGATACGCTTCTAGATAAAATCTGGAATTTTCTCAATTTTGTAAATGATAATTTTTTAAACACGCACATTAAAAAATACCCTCTCTCTTTTTATTTCTTTTTAAAATGACCAATGTCAATCTTGTTAGAAGGGGTACAATGAAACATAACCTAAAAAAAACCAATGCTGGAGCAGAAAAATTGAATTCCAGAAAGGTCCGGTTTCAAAAATTCTAATACCCTTATAAGGGAAGGCTGGAGGATTTCGGAGATAAGGAAAGGTACAAAAATCAAAAAACCGATAAAAAATGGGGACAAAAGTGACAAAATGAAATTTATTTAGAGAATAAAGCTAATGAAAATACAAAGTATTGAGAAAAATTGATGATAAGTCTCACCCCGTGCTGTCATCGGGCAATTTTCCAACGTACAACTCTTCATCGGAATTTTTTTCATAGTCAAAAATGGCTGACTGCTCGTAAACTTTGTCAAAACTAGGAATATCAAGACTGTCATCTAAATAATCTTGCAAATCACGAGTCACTAAAATATTGTCAAAAGTATCCTCATTGTCGTCAGTTCTTTCACCACAAAATTTCTCACTCTCCCAGGACGCCATATTTTTTGTGTCTACTTCCACACAAACAAAATCATGAAATATCAAAACAGTGGAAAAGAAACTGCTGGAATTGGGACATTGTCGATAAGGCAGATTCCTCCATTTTTTTTTAATTTGGCGGGAAAATTTGAAATTGATAACGGAAATTTGTGTTCAAAAATTGGTAAATTTTGACAATTTGATAATGCAAAAAATGATTTGCAGTCGTACTAACAGGGTTTAAGAAAAAAGGGAAAAGAAAAAAAAAGAAAAAATAAATAAAGCGGAAAAGAACAATATTTTAGAAAATAAAATTAACAGAACGATTATATCTTTAGAGATATCACTTTATATCGCACGTCGTCATAAATAGCCTTGAGATCAAGCTGGAGACTAAATTACAAAACCACAAATAAAACGTCTTTTGCTTGTAAAGATAAGAAATTCTATTACAGGGCAGTACCAAAACTGTACAAATTTGCAAAAAAAATTAAAATTTCCAAAGGTTTTTAATTTTCTTAAAAAATTTGACCCATTTCATTGGGTCATCATTCCATCAATTTTAAAAATTAACATTCTTTGGAGGAGAAAATTGAATTGTTTACAAAAAATGACATAGAAGAAAGGAAGAAAATTTTTGTCAATTGGCACGCTCCTGAAAGTCTTCTGCTCGACGCATGACCAACGAATAGTCTGATTGGCTGACTTCTAGATAAAGATTATTCAGAATGTCCACACCTAAGTAATTCACTAGAATCGAAAATGAATAATAAGAAGATGGCACGCGTTCTTTCAATTCAAAGTCACGTAGTTTCTGGCTATGTAGGGAACAAAAGTGCTACATTTCCATTGCAGGTGAGCATTCATTAACATTATTAATGTTGGAATCTTGAATTTGGAACGTTGCCCCATTCTGTGCTCGCTCTTACTACTTTTCATTGATCATTCATTCATTGGCTACTAGCAGACGACACTCTTTGACCTTGCCACTCATTCCGAATTGTTCGCTTTCAAACTACATTAACGGATTAAAAAATAATCAATAAAAAAAATCCTTGGATTTTCTATTGATATTTCGCCTTAAAAAATTTCTTTAACAAAAGTTCTTGAAGAGCGCTTTTTTTTAAATATTATATGAAGATATGATAAATGTATAATCAATCTACGTCTTAAAAATGTGAATTTTTTGTATTGAGATACCTATATAACAAATTGAAAATATTTCTTTTTTTTTTTGGTAGATTTTTTGGATTTTTGTTGGAGAAATTATTTATTCTGAGATATTCGTAAATATAATAAATGTTTTGGAAAATCTGAAAAATGAAATAAGTAGTGGTTTTGCGTCATTCAGAGCGCCCTTAAGAACCCCCTCCACCTCTTCAACTATTAAATCAGCGCAAAAAATCCTTTTTCTTTTCTTTCCATTTTCATTTACTTTTTCGTTTTCTTCAACTTTTTCTTTTCAATGTCTCCCCTCTTTTCTTTTCTTTCAACTTATCTTTACAATTTTTGTTCTCTTTTTCTTCATATAATATATCTTCTTTTTCTTTCTTTTTTCTTCTTTAATTATTTTACTTTATTTTGTCTTTAATTCTTTTTCTTGTTTTCTTCTTTAATTATTTTACTTCATCTTCTTTTTCTTGTTTTCTTCTTTAATTATTTTACTTCATCTTCTTTTTCTTCTTTTTATTTTTTTACTTGTTTATTTCTATCTATATCTTTCTTTTCTCTTGTTTCTTCCTTTTGTTACTTCCTCATAAGGAAGCATTGTTTATTTTCATTTTCTTTTCTTTCTTCCTCTCCTTTTTATCATCAACTTCTATTTTCTAACTCTTCTTTCTTTTCTCCTGTTTCTTACTTTTATTTATTTTCTTTTTCTTCTGTTCCTGGGCTTCTTCTTTTTATTACTTTTCTTTTTCTTGTATTCCATCTCTTTTTCCTTCTTCTTTTGCTTGTTACTCTTCTTTTTTTCTTTTCCCTCTCTTTTTCACTTCTTACTCTTCTTTTTCATCTTCTCTTCTTTTTTCTCCTTTTTTTCTCCTTTTGTTGTTTCTTTTTTACTCTTGATATTTTTTCTCCTTTTTTCCTCTTTCTGTTTTTTCCCTCTTTCTGTTTTTTCCCTCTTTTTTTCTCTTTTTCCTCTTTTTTCCTCTTCTTTTTCCTTCTGCTATTTCTTTTTCTTCCTCTTATTTTTCTTTTTACTTTTTTATCCTCTTATTTTTATCATCCACTTTTTTCTTCCTTTTATTTATTTTATTTTTCTTCTCTTTCTGCTTCATCTTTTTACTACTTTTATTAGATTTCAGTGGCGGATCTACGTGGGGACCAGTCGGACCAGTCACCCCCCCCCCGAGAATCTTGAATTTGTGTGAGAGTGAGAGAGATAACAATATATTGCTATCTCTCTCACTCTCATATATCGCCTCCCCCGAAAACTTTGTATACAAAAGGGTTAATTTTAATTTTTATAAGTCCCGTTGTTACATTAATATAGAAAATAAAATCAAATATTACTCTTCTTCCCCTTATTCTATTCTCACTTCTTCTTTTCTCTTACTTCTTCTTCTGTTGGTTACTCTTCTCTTTTTTTTCTTTTCCTCATCTCTTTGTTTCTTCTTCTTTCTTCTTCTTCTTCTTAATTTAATGTGGCCTAGGTGTGGCCAATTCAATCAGTTTTTTTCAATTCCCAGTTACTTGGATTTGAAGTGGATACGATTAATTCCGTCCAATTGTCAAACCACACTGGATACAAAGTCTTCAAAGGACAAGTACTTAATGATCAAGATTTAGGTACCTATTAAATATTTTTATTAAAAAAAATGATTTTTATAAATTAACTAACAATAAACTGCAATAGGTAAATAATAGTAAACAATAGCAATTAATAATTTCAATTTGTTTCTTTAAAAAATGCGCACATCATTTTAGCAGTTTTCTTCAATTGTTATTAATTATTAAAATTAAAGTATTAATTTCAAGGTCAATTAATAGACGGTTTGGCAGAAAATCATATCGACGAATATACCCATCTTCTTACTGGTTACATAGGTTCGGCTTCTTTTTTGAAAAAAATTGTACAAGTTGTGAAAAGTCTTAAAACTAAAAATCCTGGTTTAGTTTATGGTAAGAACTTGAAAAAAAAAGTTTCTTTGAAGTTGCAGTTAAATTTGTAGTATTAAAAGAATTTGATTTTTAAATTCCAGTCTGTGATCCTGTGATGGGAGACAATGGACAAATGTACGTACCTGAAGAATTGAAGGATATTTATAAAAACGATATTGTCCCATTGGCGGACATTATAACACCGAATCAATTTGAATTAGAGTAAGTTTTTAATGTATTTTCTTATACTAAATTCTTCTGTTTAGAAAAATCGTATACACTAAAATCTCCTAATAAAGCCGCTCGGCTTTAAACGTAACGGCTTGTAAACGGTCGTTGTACACTGCAAAAAAAGTATTTTAAAAGTGACTACAAAGTTGCCTAAAGTATCTTACTTTAAGACGTATTATATTTGAAACACGGGACATTTCGTACATATTAACTTTTTTTTTATATATAATGAACTTCTTTTTTATATATAATGAACTTCTTTTTTATATATAATGAACCTCTTTCTATTATACCTATAAAAACTTAACTATAACTTTTTTTTTCTATATAACAAAAAGATATTTATTTTGGCCTATATTTATTATACACAGAAAAATGATCAATTATCAAAAAAAAGTCTATTAAGAAAACTGATTTTTTAAATTTTGAAAAATTTTGCTAGACTTCTTACCGGACTTTCTGTAAGATCACTGAACGATTTGAAAGTGGCGATAGAAAATTTGCACGACAAGGGACCGAAAACAGTTGCAGTTTCTTCGACAGACATAGACGATAAATTAACGTCTGTGACGAGTCAAGGTAACGAGGCAAAGTTTATTTTCTGATATAGCAAAAATTGCAAATCTTTAAATTCGCAGATAACATGATGATAAAGATCGAAATTCCAAAAATTCCTGCAATCTACACCGGCTCTGGTGACCTTTTTGCTGCTCTATTTCTGGCACATACGTATTTAGAGAAAAATGTCAAAGACGCTTTGGAGAAGACAATTAATACTCTTTTGGAAGTACTTCAAAGGACCTACGATCATTCTCAAAGTAATTATCACGTAATTAACCATTCGCGAAAATATTTGTCTAAAACAGCAAAATGTATGGTTGAAATAGCTATTTCAATGAAACTTTTACTATTTTATTGAAATTTTGGCTATTTTAATGAAACTTTTGCTATTTTATTGAAATTCTGGCTATTTTAATGAAACTTTTTGTATTGCTTTACATTGCATTCTATAATGCTAAAAGTTAATAAATATCAATTGAATTTTAGCTTTAAAGTACGAGAAAGTGCAACAGGCGAGAAAAATAGAACTACAGTTGATCCAAAGCAAAAAGAATATCGAAAATCCCGTGATTCGTCTTCGATCTGAGAAATTTTAATGAAATAAGGCTCCAAATAAGACAATTAGGACAATAATTATAGTTAATAGACCCAGGGGATTAACTTTGATTTTAAAAATATTTCTGTTTAACTGCAGATAAACTATAAAAAAAAACTTTAACTTAATAAAACTGTGATTTTAATTACAATTTTAATATACAAATAGCCAATAGTTACTTAATTGGGAATCTCTAAATATTTTGCAGTTGACCAGAAAATTGTATTTTATTTTTGAAATATTTTACCTAACGTTTCTCACTTTAAACTTGCTCCTAAGATTACTAAATTTAGTAAAAATCGTGAAAAACGTTTGACGTTTTTATTTCATCGGTACAAAAATTGTTTATAAATGTTAGTTTTGTTTGTATAGAAAAATTGTATTGCAAGTGGGTAAAAATGATAGATTTAATTAGAATCTCTTAAGATGCTGATTGTGTGTTTTTGGGTAAAAGAAGTGTGCTTATGCATTCCACTTACCGATCAATGTCTTCCATGTAAAATTCTTGCCATTATTATAAGCTAGCGAATTATACAAAATTAGTCGAAATTTGTAAAATCATATCAAAGGCAGCCAAGCTTTGAAATGATTTTTTTAGTATTTTTAAGAAAATGGGTACTTTAAAAGCTATTGTGAAATGCTATGTATATCATTAATGTTAAAATATATTTACATGTTGAAAATATTTGTTTATTTATTTATAAAACAGAAATTATATTATATGTAAAGATAGAAATGTCCTCCTGCTACTGCTATTTATAGAAAGAAAAGAGAAAAACAAAACATCAAAAATTTTAAAAAACAAAAACAAATGTTGCTATTTATAAGAAATGGAATCATAAATAAGATGAAGTTAGGCATAGATGAAGAAGTCAATGAAACGTCGCTGATGATTAAAATAATGACAAAAATATTTTTTGATGTTTTTTACTATATCCTTTGTTGATCGAAATATTATTTTACTTTATATAGATGATGATGATTGTGATGAAATAGATAAAGAAGAAAATGGTTAAGAAAAGAAATAGATGATGAAAAAGAAGGAGAACAAGAAGATGGTGAAAAAGAAGAAACAAAAGTAGATGATAAAATAAAGAAGAAACAAAAGTAGATGATAAAATAAAGAAGAAACAAAAGTAGATGATAAAATAAAGAAGAAAATAAAGAAGAAACAAAAGTAGATGATAAAATAAAGAAGAAACGCAAGTAAGTAGATGATAAGAAAGAAGAAAAGCAAATAGATTATAAAAATGAAGAACTATGAGTAAATGATAAAAAAGAAGAAACACGAGTAGATGATAAAAAGAAGAAAATCAATTAGATTATGAAAATGAAGAAGCATATGAGTAAATGATAAAAAAGAAGAAAAGCAAGTAAATGATAAAGAAGAAAAAACACAAGTAGATGATAAAAAGAAGATATAGAAGAAATGATGAAGATAGGGTTAAAGAATATGTGGATACAATAACGATAAAGATCAAAAATAAAATGATGATAATGATGATAATGATGATAATGTTGATAATGTTGAGACAAAGAATAAGAAAACATAAAGATGAAGTAGAAATTTATGATGACGATAAAGATAACCAGAACGAGAAGAAGAAAATTATGACGACGATAAAGATTAAGAGTGCAAAAAGAAGAAAACTCCAAGGACAGTGAAGATAAAATGAATACAAAAAGAAGAAAATTACATAAAGCCAAAAAGTACAAGTAATTCGGTAAATGCCGAAGTGATAATTATACAATGCAGAGGTTAAAAAAAGTAAAGTCTAATGAAGTTTTATAATCGCCTGTAGGTATACTTTTCTAAATACAGGCAAGTAACGATTGTAGGAGCATCTGGGGGCAGAGTGAGTGGCATAATCGCGGATGTGGATCGCTCAAGGAGAGCACAGGAGATCCTTTACCTTACTTATGTAACGACTCGCCGTGTCTTCGACCGCTCTTCTCAACCTCCTCGCCCCAACTTCATTTCAGGGCCGTACAAAAGGAACTCAAATTAAAAAAAAAGAATTTAAATTATGTGAAGTAAAGATAGGTTCAAACTGGACTGACAAGATTGGACACGTCTATTTTTACGGTTTGGTATATAGTCTTCATCCACATAAGAGCATACTCACTACTTACGTGTGTACTTCATATATACGTATATTTTCCATACACAGTAAACAGTGAGGATCAATTTGATCCTCACGGTTTACTGTGTACATGCATGTACATCATATACATACATTTTCATATAGTTATACTTCACTTACATATACTTCATTAATGTATACTTCTTTTGCATATATTTTATACATGCACTTTAACTTCATGTATATAATATACTTCCCTTGTATATATTTCACCTATTTCATATTCGCATATACTTCATGTTAAATATACTTCATGTACACGTACTTCACATCCATATATATGTGGGTATAGTATATGCACTGAAGAAATGTTTGGTAAACTTAACCTCAAAAGAAAGTTAAATCCCTTTCTATTTTTCTGGTTCAATTAACTAGAATTTTGGTTAACTTCGCAAAACTTCTGGTTAACTTGACAAAATCCTTGATTAACTTAACTAAAATTCTATACTTAATTTAACCAGAAAAAATATAGTAACCGCACACTTAACATTCTTTTCTAGTTAAGTTAACGCGTTTTTCAGTGTTCACATTATGTCTCTCTTTTGTACAAAATCATCACTTCAGAACCTCATTAATTATCGCAGAACATTTTCCTGGATAAGCTAAAAGTCCTTTAAAATAAGAAAGAACCAAATTTTGAAAATCTTGAATCCTAAGGTTCAAGATTCTGTGATAATTAAACAATCACAGAATACTTTCCTTGAAGCTAAAAGGGCTACCGGCTAAAAGCCCTTAAAGAAAGGGACGAAAAAGAACCCAATTTAAAAAATCTTGAAGCTTGTTTAAATTGTCATCGAGTTGCATAAATTTGGCCCTATAAATTAGACGCGCTTTAATGCAGATAAACGTCCAGGTAGGAAGCGACATTGTTACGAAAATGGTTACTTTGTATCAAGGCGATATTATGTTTTCCTTTGAGATAAGAAAGTTAACGAAGCTGCATTTATCGTCTTGTTTATATTCTTGAAAGTGTGGGCGTTAAACTTAAAGGAGCGCGTGGAAAAATATATCGTGAAAGGAATCTCGGGATCTCGATTTCCTTGGTCGGCTTTAGCACGCACTGTTAAGGGGATTCGTCCCGGATTCCAGGGTTCCGGATTCGGACCGCGCGACAGGTAGACAAGACGTTCGTTCAACCCAGCGTTGAACGACCTCCGACAACAAAACAATAATCCTATTTTTGGCTGCCTTCATCTCTTCTTTACATAAAATAATCTCTTTATTGCTCTTTTGACAAGTTTACGAGCGTGCGTGTAATCGATTTTTTCTTTCTTCACTTTCTCAATTTCCTCACGTTTTTAACGAAAATCATCTACACTTTTCGGCTTGGTTCCATTCGTTAGAAAAATCGGGTTGCGATCCTTTATTAGCAAGTATTTTAATTGGTATAAATCTTCACGTTTTTCCTCCTCACACAGAGGACCAATACATAACCTTATTCAAAAATTCACTTCTTTGCCAATTTGAAGGTGTTTCTGAAATTTTTTTTGCATTCGATTGTCCAGTAAAAATACACGCAATTTGAATAAAATGTTTCTGAATTTCTGAAGACACACGAATGGTCTCGGACGCTCAAAAACGTTCAATATCCAAATCTAAAACCTCCGACTGGCTCGCAAAAAAGCAACAAGACGCCCAGGGTCAAAAAACAGTGGGCCTTGAAGTCTGGTCTATTCTCAGACGCGAAAAAAATGTTAATAGCCTTTGGACTCTGGTTACGCGAGTTTCGCCGATCTTGAGAATCGGAGAGTGCCTTGACCCCGAGAGAGAAAGAAAAATGGCGAAAGAGATGGCGACAGGACTCGTGGAATCGAGGGACGAAGAAGAAAAGTGCAAATTGAAGGAAGAGCTGAGACTTCTCGAGTGTAATATACGGGTCGAGCTACCTTGTCCGTTGACTTTCCGCTGTGTGACCGTGACGGAGTCGAGAGGGAGTCGATTTTGTTGCTGAGCAATAAAACAAGAAAGAAACGAGTCGGGATTGGCGCGAAGGTGTACACAAAAGGAGACATTAAAAAATGCTAGAAACAGAAGGGAAAACGGATAAAAGAAACGGATAAAGTAGAAGGAGCAAAAATAGGGAAGGAGATATAGAGAAGATATGAGAAAAGAGATAGACGAAGGCGATAGAGATCTTGATAAAAAAATGAGATAGAGGTGGAGAGAAATAGAGAAGGGAGGTATAAAAAAGAGGTAGTGAAAGAGATAGAGAAAGAGAGAGAAAGAGAGAGAGAGAGAGAGAAAGAGACAGAAAAAGAAACAAAGAAAGAGAAATATATAAAAAGAGATTTAAAGAGATAGACGTAGAAGGAGATAGCAGTAGAAAGAGAAGGAGATAAGAAGATAGAGAAAGAGAAAGGAGATTGAAATAGAGGAAGGAGATTGAAATAGAGGAAGGAGATTGAAATAGAGGAAGGAGATTGAAATAGAGGAAGGAGATTGAAATAGAAGAAGGAGATTGAAATAGAGGAAGGAGATTGAAATAGAGGAAGGAGAAGAACGTAGAAGAAGGAGAGAAGAGAAAGGAGCAAGGATTGTGAGTAAAAGGAGTAGGAAGACTAAGAACCAGGACCAAGACAAGTTCATATTCAACAAGTGGGACGATGGCCTCCAATAACCTCCATCAAGAATGGACATCAGCTATCCTGCGAATATCCCATTATCTACTCTTCTATGTTACTTTTCATACAAAGAGTGCAATATTGTCCTACAATGGAACACATCTTTGTTAAAGTTTTTGTGATGGTCTGACCATCTTCGAAACATTCTCGCAAAATTGACCTCATTGAATTATAATTGTTTCCCAACCCTGACGACAAACACACAATGTATGTAATACTATATATGTAATACCTATATGTAATACTGTCTATGCATTTATCTATATTATGCATTACTATATCTATACACCCAAGCTCATTGATGCTGTCCACATTTTCGATTGTGCGCATCAAAAAGTCAATGTAAATATCGCTGCGCAGTATTTTAACGGAAGGACAGCATTATTACTACCTAATACTGCCTATATGGATTTATCTATATGTAGTATACTATCTGCATGCATTACTATCTGTAGATATACTCACAGTTTACTTAAAAGTATCAAATTGGTATCAAAAATATCAAATTCATGAAGATTTTGTGACCAATTTGATATTTTTTGTGATCAACTTGATACTTTTAAGTAATACCTGTGCTGCCTATGCATTATACCATCTATGCATTAAACTATCTATGCATTATACCATATCTATGCATTATCTATGCATTAAACTATCTATGCATTATACCATATCTATGCATTATACTATCTATGCATTACACTATCTATGCATTATACCATCTATGCAATATACTATCTATATATGTAGTTTACTATACCTACACAGAAAAAAATAAGTGTTCGATTTGATGCAAATAGTTTTAGAAAAGTACTTGCATTCGTGTTAAAACCAGAAATGAACTGAAAATCAATATA
>WNHD01001052.1:15577-56722 GCA_011057455.1 Ganaspis sp. Gsp50
TTTATTGGGTTAAAACAACACCATAAGGATACAAATTGATGCAGCTTATTTTGACACGGATATTAGGGTTAAAACTACACTTCTTTTTTTCTGTGTATGTAATATGCTATATCTATGTAATACACTTAGGCAATACTTTATTTTTATCAAACTATACTACCTATAGGTACATTTGTATTGCAATACGTGTTGTATGCCCTTACTACTTATTCCGGTAAAATGAACTAGAATTTTGATTGAGTTAACCGGAAGTTTTGTTAAGTTAACCGTAATGCTAATTAAGTTATCTAAAATTCTAGTTAAGTTAACCCAAATCCTAATTAACCAAACTTCTAGTTAATATTCCAGGGTTCAACATTTCTTGGAATTTTTCACTTTTCTTTCGCCCTCTTCAATGAAATCACAAGCGAAGAGGAAGGACGAAGCGTGTGATTGGTGGACCATCGATTACAGAGATTCGTGAAGGTCATTGACCACTGTCGAAATAAAGCTCCTTCGTTTGGATTACGTTAGCTACAGAATCGAAAAGAAAGTATCAGCTTCTGACTCAGCGGAAACAAATCACTCTTTTTAAAAACGAGTATAGGATTCAAAGTAGTTTAATACATTCGTCAGCAACTATTTATAGCCACTAAATACCCTTTTTCCTTAAAAGAAACGAATTCTCAAGTATAAAAATGAAGCTCCTTTTGATAGCTTACTCCTTTTTTAATTTCTTCTTGTCAACTTCTTTTTCAACTTTCTTTTAAATATCCTTTTAAATGTTCTTTTAAATATCCTTTTCAATTTTCTTTTAAATATCCTTTTAAATGTTCTTTTAAATATCCTTTTCAATTTTCTTTTAAATATTCTTATCCTCAGTTTCTTCCCTTTTAAATGCAGAAGAAAATTGTTTACAGGCAAATCGCGAGAGAAGAAAAACCTTCTCGCAAAGAGGAATTACAAAGAGTTTAAAAAATCATTTGCAGCGAGAGCTGTTAATAAAGATATTTAACAATCGTCCTGAAGAGAGAATGAGGAAGTCACTTTTTACGTCCTTTTTCTTCGGAATGCAACAAGAAGCCAATTTTTAAAGAGTACTTTGCATACCTGCGATTCTCTAAGACACTTTAACCATCAAGTTACCTAACTTATTATGCCTCATCAAAAACAACATTGCCGGCAATTTACATACGAAATTCAGTATAAGATTCATAAAATAGGCAAATGAAACGTTTCAATAGATTGACTCATTACCCTTTTGTTCCCGCATTCCTACAGGCGAAGCCCAGTTGCATTTTACATACAAAATTTCCGCGCTACTTACCCTCATAAAATATCGAAAACAAAATGCAGCATTTCCCGGGACAGAAAGAGAGAAAGAAAAATGAAAGAGATGGAAAGAAAGAAAAATGAAAGAGATGGAAAGAAAGAAAAATGAAAGAGATGGAAAGAAAGAAAAAAGAAGTTTCCACTCGACTTTCGGTTTTCAGGGGCAACTGACCCTGGAACCACTCCCCCTTGTATGTTGAGCAGAGCGTTATGGTTATGGGGAATGATAGCGTTGAGTGTGTGCGTTGGGTGAACGCCCTCGGCAGACCTAGACCCAAAAAGCGCTCATTTCTCTGCGGCAGTGCCACTGGCACTGGGTTAAGGCAAAGTTGTGTGATGTGCAACAACATACACTCGAGTGCACATCTGCACTTGCCTGTGTGTCACCTCAACATAAATAAGTCCCCTGAAGATGCACCTGTGTCTTAGTGTAGGTCCACACGACCCGTAACTGTCCTTAGAATTCAGGTAGGTAGTGTCAGGTACTTAGGTGTGCTAGGGGAGTCAAGGTTAAAGCGTGACCAAAGATCGTTATTGCCTTCATAAGAATCCATTCTACTGAAGAACGTCAACGCCCCATTATTTGGCGCCTTGTTGCGCATTATGTCATTATTAGAAGACATTGAAAAACGCAAAAATTTGGGGCTCCAAAAATTATCTACAGTACTATGTCACTTAGAAGACTGTCCGAAAAATTGGGTATTCTAAAATTTTTAACAGAACATTATGTCAAACTTTCCCAAAAAAAAAAATTATCAATAGTGCATTATGTTATTTAGAAGAGTTTCCCAAAATGCAAAAATCAGTGCTTTATGTCACAATTAGAAGACTCTAAAGACTCAAAAATCATCAAAAGTGTTATTTAAAATTAGGGATGCGTTCATCCCTAATGTAGTACATTTGTACATTATGTAGTACATTAATGTAGTTACATTTATATAGTGATGAAGTAAAGTACGAGCGCATCATCAACCACAATTTCTTCGAAAAAGTTTCATAATAATTCAATGATTTTTAGTCTACTTGACTTAACGGTTTTCAGAAAAAAGTTTCATTGGAGGAAGTAATAAAAAGTTAATCTCGAGAGTGAGTCAATTTAATGAAATTAAAGATAAGTTTTACAAGAAACTGATGACGTCAATAAAGAATGTCGATAAAAATTTCAAGAAAAAGCTTCAGCGAAGAATGTAAATAAATCAAGAAAAAACTTGAACGAAGAATGTAAACAATAAGAACGTCGAAGAACTTCAACGAAGATTGTAAACAATAAGAACGTCAAGAAAAAACTTCAACGAAGATTGTAAAGGAAGATCAACAAAAAACGCAAACAAAGAACGTTAACGAAGAACGTACACAAAGTTACTTAAAGTAACTTAACTTTTAGTAATTAAAATACCAAAACATCTTAATTTAAGATACTTTATACGCAACTTTTTACTGACTTTTAAGACATGTCATGTCTTCATTTTACAGTCTTTACATTTTGTATTAATATCCTCATTGTTTCAACTCCTTAGATAGATATAGATATAGATTCTCAATAAAAGATTGTGTCCTAATCCAAAATATTATTCCTGATTTTTTAAAATTCCTTATCTATTTTTTTTACCAAAAAGTATTAAAATCTAACGAGAGACAAATTACAATCGTAGATTGCAGGTGCCAGTGAAGATACGAATTAGGAAGGAAAATAAGGTACAAAGGTACTGCAATTTTCCAGGAAGTCAAGGCGAGTCACGTAGAGGAAAAATGCTATACGGAAGAAGTCCTTTGGTGTTATTGTCTGTGTGGCAGCACTGGTCAAGAATTTTGATTTTATCGTTAAGATTCCTGGTCGATGAACGAAGTCTACAGGGAAAACTTGCAAGTATCTCTACAGAGGACGAAGGAAAGTATCACGGTAAACAGTTCTGTTGTTCTAGGTCCCGAGTTCAGTGCTCGCTTCTCAGCTATTTGCCACGACTTCTTTGTCAACGAATCCAAAGCCTTAAGACCGCTTTGCAAAAATGTAATCAAAAATATTTTGAATTTAAAACAGTAATTTAAACAACATTTTAAACAACTTTAACAAAAACTTAACCAAGCTTCCCGAAACATGTTCAGACTCAATTCGAAACCTACTCAGAACCTATGCGAAACCTGTTCATAACCTACGCGAAACCTGTTCATAACCTATGCGAAACCTGTTCATAACCTATGCGAAACCTATTCAGAACCTTTCCCAATCATATGCAAAACTTTGCGAAATCTATTCAGAAACTTTTCGCAAACTATTTAGAACCTATTTCAAACCTATGCCAAACCTATTCAGAACCTATTCCAAAGATGGGAAACCTATTTAGAACCTTTTCGAAAACCATATAGAACCTATTCCAAAGAAGTTAAACCTATTCAAAACCTTTTCGATGACTATTTAGAACCTATTCCAAAAATGCAAAACCCATTTAGAACCTTCTCGAAAATGATAAAGCCTAAAGTTTTCAAATGAAAGAACTTGCATTAGCATACAAAAACACTGGATTGCTAATGAATGATGTAAGGAAAAAAATTTGAGATAAGAGAGACAAGTTTTTTGTAATGGGCTGCGTTTGAATCATCTTATCTGAATGACGTCAACGTTATACACACGAAGCGGTTCAATAATCTTTAATTTCTTGCACCTCTCACGAAACTCACTCTCGCGTCTTTGCATTGCTTTTGTACTTTCGATGACACCGAGTGGAAAAGTTCCCTAAATGCAATCGGGACAAAATGGCGAATTGTACCGTTATCTTTCAAGGTGATTTCCGCTCGTTCTTGCTTAGAGAACGTTCTACGTGAATGAGCCAGGCGTCCACTCGCGCACCGTTATCATTATCATATGACGGGCATCGCTTTTTAATTTTCAAATTCGCACACGTGCAACTCGAAAATTTCCCTGACGCATTATATAGAACCTTTAAAAGGTTCTAAAGAAAGAAAAGAAAGAAGAAGATAGAAGATTCTTAAGAAGATTCTATACAATGCGTCAGTTATGATATATGGTCTTCTTTTTCCTCTCATTATATGGTTTTTTTATATTCATTATATTCCTCTCATTATATACAAACAGAATGTTAATAACCTTACAACTTTAAGACTCCTTTTGCATAATCGATCACGTAGTTTTGTCAGCTTAATTTCGATGCAGAAAAGGAACATGCTTCTACGATTACACAATTGAACGCGTGCAATAACTGCCTCTGAACACACGCAACTTTCAAAATCTCTTGAGGCAGTTATTGCACGCGGGTCGTCAATTCATCAGATCCAAAAAGCATTTGTTTCCGTTTTTCGTTTCCTTTACGGAAAATGCTTTTATTTACGGCCTATGGAAGTAATTAAAAAATACAGTTTAACTTGGAAAAAAAATACAGTTTAACTTGGAAAAATAATTGATGAAAATAATTTGCCATCCTAGAGAAGAGATAATTGTATTCCATGAATCGGTGAAAAATAACAATAAATCGAGATAAGTGAAGTTTTTGCCAAGTTCTCCAAGCAACAGACACACCTCGTTAAACCCAATGAGAGTCCTGGACTTAAAGTTGCGGAGTGTGTGTGTGTGTGGTGTACGTGCACGTGCACATGCACATTGAAAGTGCATTCAGGAACTGCGATGCGTGACCTAGTGCCGTTGCAGCGTTCTACCTTCAAACTAGGTCTTCCTCGTTCCCAACTAAATCCGCAAGCAAGCACATGCGAAATTGCCGCGCCCTGAGGGCCTTCTTGATCACATCCACCAATTGCAAGTCTCGCACCTTTATTCGATATGTTAATGTATCAAGTAGACCGTTATTCCTCGGAATAATGCACCGCCTCAATCCGCCATCAAGAAAAATAGATATCAAACCAACTCGAAGCAGTTTCATTTTCGCGAATTGTTAATATTTTTGTCATAGTTATCCTTTGTAAAATTGAACATTTTGGTTATCATGTCTTCAAGATAACTTTCGGTTCTTTCGGAACCACAGAGATTTATATAAAGAATTAGAGATGGCAAAAATTTAGAGATGCAAAGATTTAGAGATGCAAAGATTTAGAGATGCAAAGATTTAGAGATGCAAAGATTTAGAGATGCAAAGATTTAGAGGAGATGCAAAGATTTAGAGATGCAAAGATTTAGAGATGCAAAGATTTAGACATCATAAAGAAAAAAAAACAGTGTTGTGTATAGCATCCAGACGAATTCCACAATTTTCTCTAGGGCACTCTAAGTGTCTTGAAAAAGGTCCGAATGATTACAAAGTGCAAAAATACCTACAAGTTGATGCCATAATATCAATGTTATAAATCCGTTTAAAATCTTGTATGGGTTATTGGGTTCCAATTGTTGTCATTTATTGTGTTTCGCTGGCATATTTTGTATTTCGAAATCATTCGGACCTTTTTTAACATACTCAGAATAATATACAGAAAAGTGCAGAATTTATATTCTGATGCTTTAATGAACAGTTTTTAGGATGCTAATCACGATTATTCCAAAATAACTGAAAGTTATATATACGAACAATGCTGAAGATCTTTAGACAGCTCTTTTCATGGAACAATATTGCCCTTTCTTTAGAACAATATTGCCCTTTCTTTAGAACAATATTGCCCTTTCTTTAGAACAATATTGCCCTTTCTTTAGAACAATATTGCAGAACACTTTTATGTAAATAGTTGAACGAAAGTCTGAAAATAAGTATCAGAATAGCTCTATAACGGAATGGCAATTAATTTTTTAAACGACTATTGAAGCCTGTTAGATTCCGTTAAGTTCGCCGTCAGCAATTTTTGTTTAATTATCCTCTTCACTAACTAGCGTCTGGCTTTCGATTAAAGTCTCCATCTCGAGAACGCAAGGGGTCAATGCTCAGAAAAAAACGAAAAACGTTCAAAATACATGAAACACAAATATAAAAATCTAAAAATCAATTGAGAATCGTTTCTTTGAACTTTAGATCATTTTTTGTGTTACATACATTGTGTACATTTTCGTAATCTGGACACATGAAATTGAAAGAAACGGTTGGTAATTTCACGCCGAGTATCAGCAGCATGTAAATGCGACAAGTGGGTTGTAAAAGAAACCGCAAGAGTCAAACGAAAAGGTTTAAGAAGAAAGGTATCTGAAAAGGCAAATGAAAAGGTTTGAGACTGCTAAAAGGATTCGAGGTGAGTGAACGAATGAATTCGTTTGAAAAGGAAATTCTCGTGATACATTCGTTTTTAGTGTTGACACCCACACTAAGGAAAGATGAATCTTGGCCTGGCATACAAGTGCAGGTAGTGCTCCGCATACGAGGCATTGACCCTGGAACGTCTACGTATACGTAAACAAATCCGTTTCTAACGGTTCTCGGTTGACAAATCTGGGACGTCCTTACATAATCTCACGAGACTTTATTGTCAATATTAACTCCGAAAACTTTTTTAGCCTCCGTTGATTGCTCACCAAATATTGCCATCCACCAAACCAAATATTTTCTAATGGAAATTACTTTCGTTACGAAACTGTTTAGAAAACAGCCAGTGAATTATCACCCCGAAAGTGGGAGAAAATAAACAAAAAAGCAAAATGCAAAAAAAAGAAACAAAAGGAACAAAATTGAAGAAGGCTGAAAAGAGGAAAAAACGATTGGAAAGCATTTTAACAAAGATGGACAAGGAATGAAATCTCGCGGATGGACGAAAAATAGGAGAGAACTTTCCAAAGCAAAAACTGAAAAAGTATCTCACTGAAAGCACTGGAGTAGCGCACTGGCTTAGGAAAGGAGTCATTAATGATAGTTTTTTGCGGAGGGAGCAATTTTCCCGCCAAAACGGTATACCGTTAGGGAGAATCCTCCGAGACGATTTCTCGTGACGAATAATGGCAAGTTTGAGAGGAGAAGAAGGTGGATTTACGGTATCCTCAACTCGGCGTGTCTTATGATGCACCTTCATCACGTGATCGTCCTGCGGTTCGCGATTTGCCGATCTGTCGAAGCGAGCCGAGAAGCAGAGCGGTCAACAACCTCTGAAAATACTCTTACGCATTGTGTGCCACTTGACTTATTCGAACTGTTTCTGCACTAAGTAACTGCGACCCACAAGTCATAAGGAGGGAAAGAGTAAAAAAGAGACGGAGAAAGAGTGAAAGACTGAAAGAGAGAGGCTCAAGAGAGGGTGAACACCAAGATAGACAATCTAGAGCTGAGGGGCAGGAAAAAGACATTATGGAACAACTTTGTTGGATTGCAAACGGCGTCTACATCTGCAAGTTGTACAGGCCGAGGAGATAATGAGAGTTATCGGCTCACCAATCTCCAAAGAATCGAGTAACTGTACATTAAATAATAAATAATCGAGTTACTAGTTTTTGCACCAACATTCATCATCTTTCTTTCCTTTCAATCTAGTTTCATGCTATTTCGATGTTATTTTTAAATCCATTTCAACAATTATGCTTATTTTGGGATTATTTTTACTGACATTTTATTATCGTCACATAATACCCAAATAAAAGTGTTTCGATTCCAAGAACAGCTGCCTTCAAAATTTTTTATGACTATCATCCTGAGATTCCCATCTTAAGATTATCTTCCCAAGATTCCCATCTTAAGATTATCTTCCCAAGATTCCCATCTTAAGATTATCTTCCCAAGATTACTATCCTAAGATTATCATCCTAAGATGACCATCCTAAGATGACTATCCTAAAATGATCATCCCAAGATTATCATCATTTTATGAGTACACAGCCCCACAAAAATAAATAATTTTCTATAACATTAGATTTTTGTCGATCCGTTGGAACAAAATTTGTAATTGTAATAGAATAATTTTTTGTCCTATTGACCAGACCATTTCTTGCATATTTTGGCTCGCTAGATCCGAATCCAATGTCAGATTTCGAAAGTTGGTTCGCGTTTTTTTTCTAACCTCAGAAAACAAGAAATTTCGACTGATCCACAATTTATAGAAACAATAGAAAAAACGTAAGAGTTGACTATTCTGGTCTATCGGACAAGAAAAATATTTGTTGTGGGAATGTTAGGGGTCGTCCGTAAACTACGCCACTCTACATTACTTTAAACTACGTACACAGAATACGAGACTACTATAGTACAAAATTTTCAAGGTCGTCATGCAAAAATTGTGACATAGGGTGCTAGAAAAATCTAAATTAGCCTGACGTATTTTATGAAAGGCCCCTTAACATACTAACAAAATAATCAAATAAATATTAAAAAATAAAAAAATTACAAGTGTCATGCTTTTTCCAAATGCCATGCTTTACCTTAGAATTGTTTCCCTTTTTGTCATAGACTTAAGATTTTCTCTTCTTCTGCAGTTTCAATGTTACGATTTATCTTTAAAAAGAAACACTTTACGCTGACAGGAAAAACAGAATGTTCTTTTTCAGTACTCATTAAATTTTAAGGTTTATTGTAATTCCACATTACACATGTCTTTAGAAATTCAACTGCTGTACTGAAAAACGACATTATGTTTTTCCTGTTTGAAGATCTATCCAGGTCCTCTGATGAACTCCTCTGATGAACAGTGAATGACACTGTTATCATAAAACTGCTCTTGGTGTCCCGGTACTTGTGTATACCATTCCTGAAACAAAGAAAACCAAATATTAAAAAACCTGTCAACTAAACGATTTTTGAAACAAAATTCGTGAAAACTTGTCTGCCAACCTGTAGAAAGAATCGAAAATTCTCGCAAGCATAAGTATGATCTCTGCAATAAGGATGCAGTTATGATAAGGATAAGCATCCTCAACTTTGTAACTCCAATATTGTTAAATCATTCAAATTTTTCGATCCGTGACGAATTCAGCACTTTTCCAGAAGACATCTCAAGTCATTTGAAAAAGGTTCAGCATATATTACACTGTGAACAGATTACTTGAACATCGATTAAGAAAAATACAGAAAGAGTCTTGACTCTTCACTTGTAGAAAAACATGCCAGACTAAATTATGAAAATGTTATTCCAATAGGCTAAAAAGAAGTTTATAAAGGTCTGTCAGAGGATCACGAGGTATAAATAAACCCCCGAAACTAACGGTTCCTGAGTGACTTGTCTATTAAGGGCTCTTGAAAAGTGAATGTTAAATCCGTCAAAGTTTGTTCGAGCTAAGGAATTCGAAATTCTTGATTAGTAGTAATAATAGATAATATTTTATTGCTCTCTAAATCGGCCTTTTTTGAATTTATTAATAATAATAATTTCAATTTGATTGTTAAAATATTCATCATCATTTTTTTGTTCGTTCATGTTTTGCTATAATAATAATAATAATAATAATAATAACAAATGAATAAAATGAATGATTTAACCATGCTTGTAAATCTGACAAATAAAATTCTGTGAAAGAGAACATGTGGAGGAAAGTTAGCATTTCGAGAAAATAGAAAAATCATACTCAAGGTCTCGGTGATACGAAAATGGCGCCGCCAGTGGAAGAAGCTTCGATGTAGGTGAAGTAGTTTTCTAATGGCATCAATGGCTGGAGATAGAAGCAGTGAGGAAACGGGGGCCCCAACAGATTGGCGAAGAGAGAAGGAGGCAAAAGAAGACTCTCCAGGGTAGAGACCTCGGGAGTTAAAGTAAACTAGTGCATCGGCGAAGCACGCAACCTATGAGAGTATTTTCAGAGGTGAACGAACTTCTCGACGGCCATCTTCCCTTCTTCGTGTCTTACTTTACTCTCCCCACCTCCTTTCTCGCCTTCCTTCCAGGGAAAATTGCCAATTTTTCTCCTCTTCCCAGAAGTCATCCATTCCTTCATTTTCTAATCCTCTTACACATTAATTACACATTAATTACACTTAATTACCACAAAAACCAGTTCCATCCATTCAGTCTCGAAATTTTCGGTTTTTATCTGTACAACTTTCGTTTCTCGGGTCAATGCCCCAAAGATTATTTTTCCAGGGTTTTAGAGTCAAAATTTGGATTTTTTGTTTTTCCAAGAGTGCTGTAATCTAAAGGAGCGTCATAATTTTATAACCCGAGTCTTCCGGGGTATCCTTAACCTCCACAGCAATGGCCGGTGCTTCTCAAGGCCATTAACTTTCGGTTCTTGCATTACTCATTCTCTCCGCTCCTTTGCTTCACGCGCCTCTTAACGGTTTCCAAGGAAAATCGAGGATCTTGTACTCTTCCCTATCTTCGCTTTCGTCTCTTTTGCCTCTCCGTCGAGGGGACAAAAAACACTTTGTGGTCAACCCGGAAATTACATTCCTCAATCTCGCCAAGCAAACCTCCGAGCAACTAAAGACTTTTAAACTCCGCTTTTCTCAATCCCTAGTCATTTATTTGTTCATCCATAAACCCCTGGAACAAATATGAATCAACATATAACACATGTAACATGTAAAAAACTGCATAGAGAAAAAGCAAGAAGAAAAACAAAGATGAGAAAAAAGAGAAAAAACAAAAAAGAGGAAGAAAAAACAAAAAAGAGGAAGAAAAACTAAAGAAAAGGAAGAAAAACTAAAGAAAAGGAAGAAAAAGTAAAGAAAAGGAAGAAAAACTAAGAATAAAAAAAGAAAAACAAAGAAGAAAATCGGGTTTAGAAGACCCAAAAAGATTTTTAAATTATAGCTCCCATAAAAAAAAGGTATCAAGTCGGGGATTCGAACCCCTGAACATCTAACACGCAAGTTCAGCACTCTGTCCACTGGACCAATGCGCATGCGAAAATCGAGAGAAACTGCAATATTTTCGATTCGTGATAACTTGGCAACTATTTGTTGGTTTTAAAAACTGAAAAAAGGAATTGGTTGGATGGTAAAAGGTCTACGTGTGTAGGTTTGAATTGTAGAGATGTATGCAGAAATTCATTTTCATTGAAAGGAGATTAGCGAGTCTTTGGTACGGTCTCAGCGAGGCGGAGCCAAGGTGAAGGTAAAGGTAAAGGCAAGGATGGAGTAAGGAAAAGCCAAGTTAGTAAGTAGTGCAAGCGTAACTTTGAGAGGTCAGTAACCAGGTTCCGTTCCGGTTACTCGCGGTTGTTCAGCCAATCGCAATATTTCTCTAAGCTGTATTTTAAATAGATAAATTATTATGTAAAAGTAACGCTTCTACTCCGTTACTGGCCAGGCTTCCTTCAACCTCTGTTCATTTTTCACTTCTATATTTAGATACATCAGTAGCGCTCATAACCTCAAAATACTCCATTTTATTCCACTCTTCCTTAATTTGAATTTAATAATGTACTTTAATCTTTCATCTTCAATTCAATATCTTCAATAACAATAAATTGTAAACATTATTTTTAAGTTTAATAATAAAGTTTAAAAATAATTAAGTTTAATAATATTTGCTAAATTTAATAAGGGATCGTTTACATATTATTTGATATTTTCAAAGAGGGGAGGGGGGTAAACAAAATTTCACCCTCTATTGCAGTTTGGTATTAATTTAACGGAGAAAATGTCACCCAATTTTCAAAAATGTTTATCATGTAACATATGTAGATGAGCCCTTAATGAATGTTAAGTTCGGTTTTTGTGAAAAGTAGATAAGTTATTTTATTTACCAGTTATCATTTTTGTAACAATTCTCCTTGGAGGGTATGATTTTTAAACGATTTTTGTACTCGGCACTAATTGTTGTTTCATAAAAAATGGATCCAAAAAATGTACTTAGGGAAACAAGTTCGAGATTCGAACACCCTATGGTTTAGTCACAAATCTAATACACTTAGCATTCTGCTACCGAGCGTCATCGGTTCCAAACTGACTACATTTTTAAAAATTGCTCAATTTTTGTGATATTTGGACCTTTTTCGATATTTTCAAAGTTGAATCGATATTTTGAAAGCTAATTCGATGTTTTGAATGCTAATTCGACAGTTTGAAAGCTGACTCGTTATTTTGAAGTCTGCCTCGATATTTTGAAAATTAACATGATATTTTGAAAGCTAACTCGATGTTTTGAATTCTATTTATTTCTCGAGAAAATATTTGACATTTTTGTGTAAATGTGTTTACAATTTTTGAGATTTTTGCGTTATTATAATGTTCCGTAAAAGCGAGGCGGAGGCGCGTGGAATAAATTGAGTGAGTTTAATGCCTGGAGAGCACAGTTCCTGCGAGAGGACGAGTGCAATCTCGTAATGCTTACAGAAAGCTGATTCATATTTCATACGTTACGTACACGACCACACCAAACGAGTTGGACTTGACTTAATCAAATAGTCACTTTCCTAAGAAACAAAAATAAATTTCAAAATTAACAAAAATAACATGGCTATTCTTGAACTTTTTCGTTTCCTTTTACAAAAAAAGGTTATACAAAAACGTTTTTTGGTTATAAAAAACGTTTTTTGGTTATACAAAAACGTTTTTTGGTTATACAAAAACATTCTTTGGTAAAATCTTTCTTGTGAAATAATAAAACTTTGTTAAATTTGGCTAAACAATGATTACGCATTTGATTCGCTTTTTTATAGAATGAAAACTCTGGAATTTCGTTTCCAAGACCACTTTTCCTTTTGCAGGATGTGATTTAATTCGTGCATTGTAGCTTACGAGTTTGTGAATTTTTCGGCTGCAGCGATGACGTCGAATCACTGACCTGCTTTCTGAGGACGATGATCTCAAAACAAACTCACTACGTTAGACCAATTGCACTATATGTGCATGCCACGCAAATTACAATTTTCCCGCAAATTTCTACTATTGTTCTAAAATTTTGCGGACTAATACAAAATTTGCGACAAAATTTCTACTACAATTCAAAAATTCAGATCAATGTTTTGCTTCTTAATAAAAGAAGATCAAGTATTTTCACATTCTTATATGAGAAGCTATTAAGTCCAGAATAGGTGGTTTTAGGTTAGGTTGACGTCGACTTTGAAAACCTAACCTAAAACCTATTTTGGACTCTCTTTTAGATTAAAAAAACTGTTATCCGAAAAAATGTATCCGTTCACAGAAATACAATTGTTGTAATTTTTCCAACTTGATTTCATCAAGAATTTTAAAATCGATAAATAAATAACTGGATAAGATAGGACAAAATTGATGAAAGAAATATTTGGTGGAATAAAACATTTGCTAGAAAAAAATGTTGATAGAGAAAAATGTTGATAGAAAAAAGTGTTGATAGAGAAACATTTTGATAGAAAAAAGTGTTGATAGAGAAACATGTTGATAGAAAAAAGTGTTGATAGAGAAAAATGTTGATAGAAAAAAGTGTTGATAGAGAAACATGTTGATAGAAAAAAGTGTTGATAGAGAAACATGTTGATAGAAAAAAGTGTTGATAGAATAAAGTATTTGATACAATAAAACGTAGTGAATGTGAAAAATGTTTAGCAATGGCAAAGAAAAAAGCAAGAAGAAGAAGTACTAAATTGTCTTTTCTTGATGCTGAGATGAGTGCTCTCGAAACGATTCACTTAGTGGTTATGTTACGTATTAAACGAAATAAAATTTACATTCTATATAGCAGAGGTGGATATATATACGGTCATAAAATTGAGAGAAAAGGGAAAGGAACTCGGGGCGTTTGAGAGCAAAGGAAGTCGGAGGGAATAAGAAGCAAGCCCTAATCATGACTTGCGATCGTTATCGCCATCTTGATTCCAAGCTCTTCAGAAGCCGGTCTTCAAGGTCACAATCATCTTTCTTCCCTTTCTTTTTTCAATCCTTAATTTCTAACCATTCCAATCTTAGAACTATTTATAAATCCTTTTAATTACTCCGCGCATTCTCCTCTCAAATTGCCAAAATAATTCACGAAAATTCGCAAAACTGATGATACCAGTTGATGTATGTATGTACAAACATAGTACATAGTTCATAGATAGTACATAATGTACACATATACTACATAATGTACACATATACTACATAATGTACACATATACTACATAATGTACACATATACTACATAATGTACACAGAGTATAAGCGAGTCACAAAGTATGGTGAAAGATTTTTGATACAGAAAAGCGTGCAAGTGCCCTGAAAAGAGGGATTGCGAATGTGATTAGGGGTCTTTGGGTGTTCTGGGCCCATAACAAGTTGTGATGAAGTGTAATAATGCCTAGGAATGCAAGACTCGCACGTAATAATGTTGGATCGTGAAATCTCGATGATTTCATTCTCCCATCATCGCCCCCACCCTGCGGCGTGGGTCAGTGACTCTTGGGACACCCCGTATAGGTATCACATGCTTCTTACAGACATTATACACAGGTATACAAAGGGGGAGGCCGTATCCTCGACAGGCAAAGGACCGCACGTATTTTCGGAGGTCAGTAACCGCCGAGTGAGAGGGAAGACCCCAAAGTCCCGTTGGTTCTCTCGATGGGGAATGTTGAACCGAACTTGCAGCACTCAGCAAGCAGCCAAACCAGCAGCCAACCAACTGGTGGAACGGACGGACGAACGAGAAGGAAGGAACGGAGCAGCACGCTCTCGGCTCGCCTGCCTACCTGCCTGCCTATAGGTATACTCGTCTTCCGAACATCAGTTCAAACCACGCGGCCGTACGAAAACAACCGTTCATTAAGGACTAACAAGGAATCAGTGCAAATATTCCCTTACAGTGACTATCGTTAGTGTTGTGATCTGAAATCGTTGTCTAGGATAGTGACCCCTGACTTGTGGTCAATACACCTTGGATTATCTGCCATTGTGCATCTGTTGATACCTGTTACGCCATTCGCAACTCGCTTGTTCTTCAAATTGTGTTCCACACCTGTGCTGCGATCTGCCTGTCAATTCTTTTAAAATTGTCAGGACAATTGGCTCACCATACCTAGGATTGTGACACACTTGCCTAGGATTGTGATACCTATTACACTTGTCTAGGATCGTAGTGGACACTACAAGGAATTACAAGGAATTTTGGTGCTTTTTACCATTTTCCTTCAACACTGCTGAAATTTCGTTGTAGGATTGTTGCCACAGGGTTCTTGAAACGATAAACTATAGTCAAGTTCTCAAAGGAATAGCTACAAGGTCCCTAAAGGAATAGCTACAAGGTCCTTAAAGGAATAGCTACAAGGTCCCTAAAGGAATAGCTACAAGGTCCCTAAAGGAATAGCTACAAGGTCCCTAAAGGAATAGCTACAAGGTAATTGATATAAAGAGCTTCCTAAACTAAAAAACCAACTAATCAGTTCGTTAAGCAGTTCGCGACGATCCTAAAGAAATTGCAAGGAACCTAAAAATCCTAAAAAATTTCAAGGAACCTAAAGCGACTATCCAAAACAATTCGCGACAATTCTAAAATCCTAAACGAACAAGAACGATCCTATAACTGCAAAGATTCTAAACGAATCGCAAAAATCATGAAGAAATAGCAACGGACCTAAACGAACAGGTTCCTAATAAATCGCAAAGCTCCAAGATTATCGGTTTTCAAAATCACTGTTTTTCGGCAAGTTTGGGACATTGGTTTGTTGATTTTGACATTTGGTGTACTATTAGTGTTGCCTGTAGGTTGGCAAGAGGATTTTGCACCATTTAGAGTTGAGTTTCCCTTGGATTGAGTCGCTGATAAAACCAGTTGGATATACTTCGATACTCCCGAGCCGGATGTTGCAGTTGTTGAACCAGTGATGCTAAGTGGCAACGAAACCTTCAGGAGTTACTATTCCTGAATACAGGACTTACGCTTGTCAGGAGATGAGAGTAAACAGTGTGTTTTGACAGTTCTGTGCGCAGAAGGAACGCGGAAGGTGAGTTTAATTCATATCTCTCAGCTTTTGGCCTGACCCCTTTCCCGTCACTTTTTCCAGAAGTTTCGTCTCCAGATCATTCCTCTAACTTTCAACAGCGCTTATTTGCTTTTTATTCCCTTTCAAAATTTCGTTTCAACTTTTCAAAATTTCAAGGAAATTGAGTAGATGTTTGAAAATACTTTGTTAATTTTTTAAGACAGTTGAAGGAAGCTAAAACTTTGAGTTACACTGACAACAAAAGTACATATCAACTTGAAGATTTTGTAATCAATTTGACAATTTTGGTATCAAGTTGGAACTTTTGGTGTATCAATGTTGGGACTTTTGGTGTCAATGTTGACATACTTTTGGTATCAATGTTGATATACTTTTGGTATCAAGTCGATAGTTCCAAAAAAATGAGGTTTCATTTGTTGTTATTAAAATCCTAAAGATCGGGTTTACGTCGAATGGATTAGGTTTATAGAAATAGTTTCAAGAAATGGTATACAATAAAAATGGTATACAATAAAAATGGTATACAATAAAAATGGTATACAATAAAAATGGTATACAATAAAAATGGTCTACAATTACAATGATTTGAATGTTGACGAAAATTAAACAACTTTTACTAAATTTGGACAAACATTTCATGAAACGAAATTGAGAACAAAATGAAATGGACCAGAAAATGAAATCGACAGGAATATCTGAAACAATTTGGCAATTGTTCACAAACGTGGACATCTTGAACATCTTTAACATTTTAGTAACACAATTGTTACGTCATTTGTCGATTCGAGATGAATTTAAAGACGTTCCAGAAGCTTTTGAACGTCGTTTAGAAAAGGTCTGGGTTCTTGACAAAGCAACATTGGTATAATGGTAGTAGGCTATATGGTAGTACACCTTTTGCAGTAACAATCGTGAATTCTATTAAAGAGTCCTACTAGAGACTTATGTAACATTGTTACCGTTTTGTGTGAACTGATACCATTTGGTAATGAGTACGCTTTTTTTACTACGCTTTCTTGGGTAAAAACGTGATGAAGAAAATCATGTTCTCGAGTTGATAATATGAACATGAATTTTGCAAATAGCTTGAAACACGTGCGTGTACGAGATAATGGGAATTTAATTGCTAGGTTTTTCGCAAGTCGATAAAGATCTTGCCACCCGATAAGCAGTTTTATTGGCTCTTTCAAATTCATTGTCAATTAGGATAAAAGAAAAAGAGTCTTCCAACGTTCCTTTCCCTTAAGAATCGTCCAAATTAAAAGGAATTCCCATCATGGATTTCGAAAATGGATTTTCAAAATTAATGACTATAAAAGGAAACCAATAAACAATGTAAAATTAGTATATCTAAAACGAAATCCGATAACCAAATTGTTCACAATTTAATAAGTAGCGAACTTTCTATTTTTGCGATCACTTTGAAAATGGACGAGAAGTCTTCAAAATCGTATCATTCAGAAATCTGAATTTACATGTCTATTGTAAAGTCTAAAATCTGTGTCGCGAATCGAAATCTAGTATTCTGCATCACAATCAGAAGCGTAAAGTATTGTTTAAAAACGCTTTTGGTCTATGGGAAAAACAAAGGTAAATTTAAAGATCAATGGCAAACGTTTTCCTATTGCAGAGAATTCTGAGGAGGGCATTAAACTCTGATTACACTTGACATTGAAAACAGTTGTGATAAAATTGCCAAACGAACGTAATGGGCTTCATAATAACTATATCATAACGAAGAGATATAAGTAGAATATAAATGCAGCAAAAATCAAATGGAGCATGTATATAGTTGGTTGTTCAACAGATTTATAGATAAACAGACAATAGATACAGATGATAGATAAAAAGACGATAAGCAGATGATAGATAAATAGATGATAAACAAAGATGTGCAATAATTTGATGAAATTGAAAATTTATAAAATTCATCTTTAATGCATCTTTAATGCATCTTTAAAATTTTTGGGATAAATAGCGAAATTGAAGGAGGAAATGGGAAAAGCTTTGCGTAAGATTTATGAACGTAACGAGAGTTATAAAAGGCGATAGCTGTATCACAATCGAGGTTCAAGCGCCATGATGGATAAACATTATGTAGGTTAGCGAATTGAAGACTTTCTTGAGCAAACAAGTGCATGCCGTCCTGCGAGTTAAGGTCGAAATGGGACATTGACCTTTCCCGCGTTTACGGTGCTGCTACCGCATCATCAAGCTCCTTACAATCCAACACAAATTGTCCCTTAACTTTTTATTTTCCACTTAACCAAAATACCACACGACAAAAGTATAAAAATAAAATAATTTTTCATAAAAAATGCTGCCAAAGAACTTTAATATTTCGCTGCAAATTGTACACAGTATCTAATGCAGTATACATAATAGTATCTAATACTCATTATTAGAGTATCATTAGAGTATTACAGTTTCTAATACACTTGTTATAAAAATAACAGTTTAAGTATCAAATTTTCAATTATCAATTATCAATTTTTTAAGTATCAAATTGATGAAGATTTTGTGATCAATTTGATACTTTTTGGTATCAAGTTGATACTTTCAAGAAAACTGTGAAATTAAATAAAAATTAATTCAGCAAGTTGAATTTTGATTGTTTCATCTAAACTGGATGTAGTCAACTTTTAATAAACGAATCTTTGGAAGATAAAGGTGCGTAATTTATGAGAGTAAAAATGGAATCGTCAGCTAATTAGGATTTTAGAAAGTGAAGTGAGACTCGAAAGTTCTTTGGCCCTTTGGGATTACGACAGAAATTTGTTTTCCGGACATTGAACGTGACTTTAACGGGACGAAAAACGGTACATGCAATAACGTAACCGATTCTCTTCCCTTTTGTAATGTGCTCGTTCAGATTTTTAAAAACAATTGCTGTTGATGCTAATACGATTCGTTTAACTTTTGCATGCATACAAATTGCGTTGTATGATACAATGCATACAAACTGTGCACAATAAATGTACCTAATGTACATTATGCCTAATATATACATTTGATGCATTCTGTACTCTAGTATCTATACAAAAAAAAATTGACAAAAGCCAGAAATCGCACATTTTTAATACTTTCTCATTATTATTAAAATATAATATAAATAATTGTCATTATTATTAAAATATAACATAAATAATTGTCATTATTATTAAAATATAACATAAATAATTGTCATTATTATTAAAACATAATATAAATAATTGTCATTATTATTAAAACATAATATAAATAATTGTCATTATTATAGTGTATGTATCCAAAACATCGCATTGGTAAAATTAAGCATAAAATTACTGTTTTTTTTTAGCAATAGATTCTCTTCTAAAAATTGATTTAGCATAATTAGCGCTTTAGTACAATTAGATGATTTAGTGCACTTTTTTTAAAATTAAAAATCTTTTCGAAAATAGCCTTGTGTGAAGAATAAAGCTCTTTTTTCATTCATTAATACTGTGCTACAATATACAGCAAGTGCGGAAAACATTCGCAACTTTGAACCTGGACCAAAGTTCACGAACCTGCGTGTGTAATTTAGCGAAAATCCTGTCTATTTCTATAGCTACCAGTAACATCACAAAACCGTCCAATATTCCACTTTTTCCCGTGTTAAAATACTGAAATTTTCTGCTCTTATTATAACAAAAGAGGCTAATACGAAAGGTATTAATAACGTGAATTATTTCCCAATCATATCCATATTGTATTTTTTAAATGCAAATATTACAGTTTTTGCAACTGCAACATGCTTCAGTGGAAAAAAAATTAATTCAAGTATCAAAAGTTAATGTAAATATTCAACAAAAGTTAATGCGAATTTTCAGCAAAAGTTAATGTGAATGTTTAGCAAAAGTTAAATAATAATTAATCCGCAAAATTTTGATTAGACAGCAAAAAGATAATTGACGAAGGAGATAAACAAAATGGAGGAACACCTGTCAAGAGACAACAACTATCAGCAAACACTTAACATCAGAATGTTTGAAAACTTGACGGTTTTTATTATCAGACGTGTTTAAGTGAAGCTCGTTAAAAAGCGTAAATGCGAACCACAAAAGACCGTTAAGTACACATTATATCCTAATGTGACATAACGGTCTGCAAAACTTCCCTTCCAGAAATCCTCTCTTTCTTTTCTTTCAAAAGGAAGGATCTTTCTGGTTCAATATTGTATACGAAACCTTGAAATAAAAACTACCTGAAACCTGACCAAGAAAAGGGTTGCAAATAGGCCGATCCCGGAAACTCGATTGTTACGTCAAATTTCCTCATTCCTTTTTTTTATTCAAAATAAGATCTTTTATTTCCAATCGAAATCGAATTTCAAAGGAGAAACAGATTGAGGATATCATAAAAAAACTGCTAATGTAACGTAACGGGATTTCGATGAAGAATTCATCGTGTAATCTTTTTGGGGTGTACTCGGATTTATTGGAGCGGTCATTGCACTTTCGGATGAGTCGAAAGTCAAAAAAGAAAGAGAGAGAGAGAAAGAGAGAGACAGGCGTATCATTCTAGAAGAGTCCGTTATCGGTTTCGCTACGACTGAGAAACGAACAAAACTTGTTATTCAAAACGTTCTACAGAATAATTATGTTTCAATTTTTGTTTCCAATCACTCGCTAATTTGATTAATTTCAAAATTTCTTACAATGAGAATTCGAAGCAATGAAAATTGGAAGCAATGAAAATTGGAAGCAATGAAAATTGGAAGCAATAAAAATTCGAAGCGATAAAAATTCGAAGCGATGAAAATTCAAAGCCATGAAAATTCTAAGCAACAAAAATTCGAAACAATGAAAAATCAAGACAATGAAAAACCAAGGCCATTCGAAACTATAATAATTAAAAGTAATGAAAATTCGAAACAATAAAAAGTCAAACAAACGATCAATGAAAGTGCGATTCAATCAAAATTCAAGACAAAGCAACATTTAGATCGAATTTTCAATATTTGAACAAAAGTTGCTAAACTGCGTGCTTAAGATGGTTCCTACTGGCAAAGGTGCAATTTTCCGTGAAAAATGATGTTATCCAGCGATTTCGCGATAATACAGACGCCGAACCGTAAAGTATTACGCGTTACCGTAACGATGACCGTCGAAGCTATACCAGGTGTCTCGCAAAATCGAATACATTCACTTGGAAATGACACTGTCATTTGCTAAATCTAGTCCCTTGCTCCTTACTTAAAAGTGTGTCTCATAGAAAACTAATCGGTACGACCGACTAGTCTCTCTTGGTAAAATGTACAGCATGTGCCAAAAGGATGATGAAACACTTTCCAAAATCAACCAATAACATATTTATATGCAAATAAAATTCAACAGATTTCATAAGGTTCTAATGGCAACCATTTTCATTACCTTTTTCAAAGATTTAAAATAATTTCGCAGCTTCTTCACGTTTTAAATTTCTGCCAATTGTTACAAAAAATTGAAAATACGTATAATTGATAATGCGTACAATTAAAAATACGTATAATTGAAAAAACGTAGAATCAAAAATACATAGAATAAAGTAAATTAAATTAGAATAATTAGAATTAAATACACAGAATAAAAAATTATTGAAATTGTTAAAGTTGAAAAGTTGGCATCTTATTTGGGAAAATTGAATTTTTTGCGGTGTTAATAAAAAGTGGTTCTGTGAAAAACGGAGAGTGTTGATTGGTGTGCAGTGGGTAGGTAAATCCAAAGGCGGCTCGTCAACAAATTGGAACGGGAGAAAAACGATTCGCGGTGCAAGAGCATCAAAGTATTACGCGCGCGAATTGGATGGCCATCTATGGGGTGACGTGAAAATAGGGAGTAGAGGAAAAGGAAGAGGAGTCGGTTGACGGCGAGCGAAAAGTAGCAACCGTGTATACACTGCGACCGAACGAAAAGTCAATGACCGTTCTACATTGACGCGTTGCGCCGGCCCGAGAGTGCCGCCTGAGTTGAGTAAAGTCACGGCCAGCCGTCAGCCGTGAGATTCCTTCCCTTCAACTTCACTTCCTAAACTACCAATAACACCTAGTTTATCCAAATTTCTAGTACCATCATTGCAAACATGCAAAACTAATCAAAAACTAATTGCAAGACAATCTGCAAAACAAGTTGCAAAAAATGGAAAACAAATTGCAAAAAAATGGAAACAAATTGTAAAAAATTGCAAAACAAACAAATTGCAAAACATTCAGAAGTAAAGATTTGTAACATGCAATCGCTAATATGTCATGCAAAACGATTCTAGGAGAAAAATCTAAGAATTGAAGAGCCGCGTGCAATAACTGCCTCGTTGAATCACAATCCCTTCCTTGAGCTAGAATCTGGCTGCGCAAGAAAGTTGCGTGTGAGCTCAGAGGCAGTTATTGCATGCGAATTGTTCTTTGTGTCAGAGCTCCCTTTGTCTCTTTGCCCCTTTGTCTCCCTTGTTCTCTTCTTTCTCTGCAGTTTAATTGTTACGATTTGTCTTCAAAAAAAATCACCTTATCTTCACCGGAAAAACATACAACGAATCGCGTACAGTATAAAACTTGTATAATACAACACAATCGTTCAATTATGAAAAATTATTGTGGTATTTCACTTTTGTCTGCATTTCCGGCATTAAATTGTCATTAGCCAGGATTTACTTTTAATAAGGAAAAATTTACGAGAATGCAGTTTTCCTCTCTTGCTGCTCGAAAAAGAAAAAAGAGTAATTTGAGTTGCTGGAAGGCAGCCATTATTTCCTCGTCGAAGGATTTTACTCTTCGCTTCGTTTCGCATTAGCTACATTCACTGTGGTTCAAATAGGGAGAAAGCTGCGAGTTGTGCGCGAACTCGATCAAGAGTTCCTTAAAGAGATTTTCAACTCTCTCCCACTCCTTGGAATTTTACTTTCGAGGCACCACTGCACGCAAAACTACAATAGACAAAATCAGGCCGATTTTCTTTTTCAGCCGTAGACGACAGTTTCAAAATCTGGCACAAGTAGATTTTATATAAAACTACGGCATTTTGTGTATAGGATACGTTATATGTATAATACATTTTATGTATTGTACATTTGTATTATACATTTGTGTTATACATTTGTATTACACATTTGTATTATACACCTTTGCAGTATACACCTTTGTATTGTACATTTTATGTATTATAGATTTTAGTAGCAGTAGAGAAAAATGAGAGTCAAATTTTCAGAGTGAAATAAATAGTTACCAGGATATGCGAGGCTATAAAGTATCACGAGTGCATAGTGCTAGGTACTTTTTTCGCTATCGGTAACCAACGGTCAAATGTGACGTCAATTGTGCTGGTTAGTGCATTAGTACCGTTCACCTCTTTCTCTTTCGTTCTCCTTCTCTTTCTATCCTATCACTTTAGCAAACTTGGAGTGTGTTCATCATCAGCATTTCTTTGCAATGATTTTCTAATTTTATTCTTCAGCCATGAAGAACTGAATTCATGGTATAAAGAAGCGCTATGAGCAATATGAGAATACACTGTCTGTATATTTGCAATCATTATTTACAACTTTAGTCGCTAATATTTAACTGTAGTCGCAAATATTTAACTTTAGTCGCAAATATTTAACTTTATTTAATTGCGTGCAACGTTATGCAAAACATGTAATGTGCAAACTGATATGCAATCATGTAGGTGCAGAAACCACAATATATGCAACATATAAGGTCCAACATGTACAAACTGCAATGTGCAACATCTAAGCTACAATATGCAACATTTAATGTCTAATATATGCAACATTTAATGTCTAATATATGCAACATTTAATGTCTAATATATGCAACACAAGGTCCAGTATGTAATTGGCAACACAATATGCAAAGAAAATGAAATTGATTTAAATGACCTAAACCACAAAAGAATGCAAAAAGTCATAAAAGTGTGAAGGAAAATGATTTCTCGTAAGGATAAGAGTTAAAAATTGAGGAGCATTTTCATAATAGATGCAGATGTTTTTTACTGGTATTGTTAGTCTGATCCTGGACGAAAGAACATAAGTACATGCTAGATTTCATCGCTCTCCATATATGCGAATCGCATTAAGCCGATAATATGCAAGCGTCGGGAACGAGTACGCTCATTCGTTATATAAGGTGAAAGGGCGACTGACATTGACATTGGAGTTGGAGAGACTCAATGCGGAAATTACAAGCTCTGTTATTTAATCTCTTTCGCAACAACTCATCGACAAAGATCTTCAGAGAACAAATTTGATTTTTGACCAGATCATCACACATATAAATTGCACCTTCTTTTCTTTCTTCGCATTTTTAATCATCCTTTCACTTCAACTTTCAAACCTCTCTACAATAGGCTCATAATCCTCGAGCATTACAATGCAATCTGTGTCTTATATCCCTGTAATTCTTCCAATACTTTTGGTCTTTTGTCAACGTTTGTATTGTTGTTTACACGTTTAGCCGATACGTTTTGTTTCTTATCACTAAATATTACAATTTTTTGTAAATTTGCAAAACGTTACAATTTCCACCTTCATTTCAGCTCTGAGATGCAATCTCCCAAAAAAGTAATTTTCGCATCAAGGGTAAAAATTGGGGGTGGTATTTTTTGAAAATGGTTTAAGGTGAATAATGATATCGGGCAGGAATTATGTCGCGTGCCGGTTAAATAAAGTGTGCTATTACAAAATGGGTTATGCAGCGCAAGAGAGTTGGGTTCAACAACCGAACGGTGAACTGAGAGCCGGTAGCGAAATGATATAGCGGTCGTCTAACTCGCTCGCACTCGTCTGGCCGTACGCTCACCCCACTACTTTTCTTTCACGTGTCCCATTGAAACTCCTGGCTCTGTATGTACGAGTCGTTGACTGTGACCACTTGCCACTTACCGACGGATACTTGTCTGACTAAAGCACGAGCGCTACCACTTGTACTTTTGCAAGGCAATCCCGTTAGACACATTTTGCAAAACATTATCTTCCTTTCAATCCAAGAATCATTACCATCATTGTTATTTCCAGTTCTGTCTACTCGAATCGCTGCCTTTATAAAATCTAATAAACCGTTTTGAAATCATTTTAACGTTTTCTTTTCGCAAGACTTCGTGACTAAGTTTTTTTCTTCCATAACATTCTTTTGTGCTGTGTTTCTTTCCATTTGCATCCTTTATTAAGAGTCAAATTAAAAAAAATAATTATAAAAAAGCAGAAAGACCGTAACAAAAAAGGAACAATAGAAATACTCAGAGATCCTTACATAATATTTTGTGGGCATTACTTCAAGATCGGTAGAAGACTCAGAACGAAATTGGGGGTCATTCCCTTCACTTTGGAAGGTGAACTCTGTAAAATCGTCTCGGCACGTTGAGTTCAACGACCTCGTTCAAGTTCTCTGCTTTCGAGGTCCTTCCACTTTGATACTCAAGATGACTTTCGAATGAGCAGTTCGATTAGCGTCAGTGTCAATTGCGTAATAATTAATACAAGCTCTGAATTTTGTGAAACTGTTAAATTAACGAAACGACGGACTATTAATTAACGGATCAGTTAAAGTCCATGATTAATCTAATTTCAATTAATGTCTGCATGATTACTTTCAAAGCTTCTAGGCAACCTCGCTACTCAATGTTAACGACCCCGACTCGTATAATTTTCGGTAACCTTGAGCATCCCACAGAAAAGGAAGCGTTAAACGACCGATAAGAATCGTTGGAGAAATTTCGTCAGCGTGGTTCCTACACCGAAACTGAATTCGGTTTTACTTTTGGTCGTGAACCGCTCCCCGAGCAACGGTTCTTTGCCGCTCAGGCACTTGCACTTACGCCTCGCTCCTTCTTTCGAAATCTCTTTAAATACTCGCGACAATTTATTATTCATTTAATACTTCTGTTAAGTGCTCTTCTGTTGTATTCAAACTTTAAAAAACCCTCGGTTGTCCGATGCGAATCAAATGTCGTAAAAAGCTCGAATCAATCGAGTAGAATTTATAAATAAAATTACCTATTGCGAATATTAACTTTTGCAAATGCAAATTACAAAAAAATAATGAATACAAAAAACAAATAGAATGAAAAATGAAGAGAATGAGAAAATAAAAATAAAGAGAATAAACTAAACTTCTTGGATTTGTTTACACAGAAAATACACTGGCATTTTTGTCTCTTTACAAAATTGTTAATCTTATTCACAAATCGAGTCAAAAAGCGATTTAGAATGTAACGAATTCTGTACATTATCGAATCCATTTGGACCGCATGCGATTATATAATACACTCAATTGCATATATGCCTTTCTTCCACGGTTTTTTGAAAATATTTCCATCAAAATGTTCTTTGCTAACATAATTCGCCACAAACTAATAATAGAGATATGATAGTACGGATATAGAAATGCCATGGTATCTATATAGAAATGCTATGGTTTTTTAAAAAGCATGCAAACCGGAAGGAAGGCATATATGCAATTGTGTCTTAGCAATTGTGCCAATAGCTTATACCAAGGGAACATGACTTCATGCAACTGATGTTCATCAGTATCATATAATTTTGAGTTCTTCTTTTCTTGGCACTCTCCAATTCTGAATTAGTCAAATATAGCTAATTTAATAGTGAAAAATCAGTCACTGATTAAAATGGTAATATTTGAATTAGTGACTGACTTTTCACTATTAAATTAGCTATATTTAAGTAATTCAGATTTAGAGAGCAATTTTACGATTCATCTTTAAAAAGAAATCCCTTTTCTGTTAAATTACCTTTCTCAGTTTTCCTTTGGTTTGATGTCAGTTCAGCAATCTGCTTATTATTCTGCAAGTAGAGCTTAATCTCCCTTCTGAAACAAAAAGCAACGAATTAAAATGAAAATTAAACGAATGAAAATTAATGAAATTAAAGAAAACAAAGAAACAAAACACTAACCATTTTGATTAACAACTTGTTCTTTAGCAGTAGTTTCTGTTTCAAAAGTCCATTGCATCAATTATGCAATGGTTGTTTCTTTCCTTGTGTATCTTAATTCCAAATCATCTGAATCATCCTGTTGGTGAGTTCTGCTGCAGAACAGTTCTCGTGAAGAAGTTGTTGTTCCTTGTGAAGTTGCAGAAGTGCAAGCGGAAGGAATAGAGTTGCAGCTATGGGGCAAATAGAGATAATGTAAAACGGACCTGTATGACATTAGTGAACATGGGATAATGAAATATACATATAAAATGAAACGTGTGTTAGGGGGAATGTACAGTTAGTCGAGTGACGCGTTCACTTGGACTACGGTTTGGTTTCGATGGGAGAAGGTTGGCGGTGATGTAGGCGCTACAACGGGGTCTCGCCTATGGGGGTATCGAAACCTCCTTAGCTGGCGCACCATGCCCATGGTGTTGCGCGAACTCCAAGTCCAAGTCGAGGTCCAAGTAGGACAATGACCGGCAGAGACCTTCTTTCAGGGGCATCGTGGAGAGCGATGAACATCTAAAGAAGGGGTACTATAAGTGATCGCAGGAAGAGAAAGAGAAGCTCAAGACTTGCGAACTCACTTCGCTAATTCACTTGCTACTCGCTTTTCCGGCTACTCGCATTTTGCCCCGCACGACGAATGCTCTCGCTTCTGACAATCGACCAATTTCATTATGGAGAATGGGCACACCGATAGAAAACCTTATCTCTACATTTTGAGATTCGCGATTGTTTGATTAGATCGGTAATTTTTTGGGATAAAATAGTTAATATGATACAAATAATGGTACAAAAGCTTGTTATGAAAAGATTTGATGACTTTTCGAATGAAATGAGTAGACTTGGCTGAATGGAATACACATTTTTCTCAACTAAAAACTAGTTACTTTGACTCCATCACAGTTACTATTTGTTTAACCTTAAGACAAACACACCTCAAAAATTAAAACAAAGATGATCGAGTCTTTATATTTTTATCGCGAGGTAATCTCTTTGTTTACGATTAAAAATAATCTCACCTACGCATAATAGACTTGGAATAAATTTTCGCACATACGGGTTATTCGCATCATATCTCGTAACATAATAGACACTGTGCGGGGGTAAAGACCTCGACTCTGCTGTGGTTCGATCCGAATGGGCACCATGGAGACGGCATTTCCGGTTTACATCGAGTTCTCTATCTCCCGTTGGCAAGCTATTACGCGAATTAGAAACTTCCCTATATGTGACATTCTGATCAAAATTTGCACCTTCAATATCTATCATTTTTCATCCCGAAAAGTTTCATCCGAAAATCATCTTCGGGAATGGAGTTTAAAAAAAATTTACAGGAAGAAAGGAATGAAGGGAAATTGGAGAATGCACCTTTTATCGGGCATTTTTTGCACTTTCCTGACAAATTAATATCTGGTACAGTAGTTCCTCCAAGGAGGGAAAAGATCGACGACCCCAGGACGTATCTGGGTTAGTAGACGTCGTCGATTCACGCGGAAATTCTTCTCTAACAAACCAGAAGACTCAACTGAGGGAATCCACCAAGGTGAATTGAATCTTCCTCGAAAAGTGAAAATCAGAACGTAGCCATCTTGGCTGACTTCGTTTATTTATCGCAAGGGGTCATTGTTCCCTGTTCTAGTTGAAAATACCTTCGGATGTAAACTATACGAATGTGTAAACTACAATTATCTACATTTACTTTTTATACTCCTACTTTTTGTATCTATATTTTTTTGTATTCTACTTTTTATATATACTTCTAGACTTTTAGTTCCCTCAGAAATTCGGAAACCTGTAAGTTTGTGAAATTGGTTAAGTAAATTGCGATTTCTAGAATGGAAGTCAGGGTCTGAGTCAAAGTCACGGTCGAAGACCCCCTTCACTCGGTTAGGACATTCACATTTGACAGCTCGTATTATCGGCGAGTGTTAGCTCAGCGACAATGGCAAACATCTGTAGCCAGTTTCGACACGAGGACCAAGTTCATCGAACTCTAGAGTCTGATCCAATAGCAATGACCAATCAGAGGGACGGTTCCTGCGAAGCCGATCCTAATCCTGACGACCGGTCTGACGCTATCTGGAGACTGTTACGTGGGCGAAATTAACTCAAGTCAACACGCCTCCTTCAATTTCCTAAGGCTATTCGTAACTCGATATAGGATTAAACCGTCCGATCGATAAAATCAAAACTATTAGCCCACCAAAGTAATCAAATACACTTTTTCTATTAATCATTTTTTTACGTTTTAAGTAAATCGATTGATTTTAGAGCTAAAGAATCAAAGTTAACATGAAAAATTCCACGGGGCAAACGGGTGACGCAAGTTCTCATCCATTTTAAATTATGTCAAAAAGAAACTCCTTTCAGCAAAGAAAACTTGATTTGAGTTTTTATTTGTCAAGTTATTGGAGCTTTCGTTTCACGGACGTCCGGTACTTCGGACACATCCAGTTTTCGAATATCCAAAAACTAATTGTTCATAATGTGACTTAAGAAACTAAGGCAGCTTTGTATTTTGAAAGCGATTGGCGCATGCGGGGTAAAAGTTGCACTCCAAACCACCCTAAAAGTTGATGGATGAGGGGATCAAGAAGTAAGGGGGATGTGCATTACGAATGGAAGTTCGCAGCCAGAAAGAGAAACCTTCAGAAAAATAGAGGACAAAAAGAGTTGACTCTGTAGAGAAAAAAGAACATGGCAAAGACAAAATAAAGAAGAAAGCTGAGAAACTTCTCTCGAGCAGGATTTGAAGGCAATAAAAAGATGCTCAATTTCCTTAAGGCGCTATTTTTACTCTTCTACAACGAACTTGCTTATTTCTTCATCCTTGTATCCAGTTTGACCGAAATTTTCAAATCATTCTCAACTATTCTAAAATGACAACCTTCTAAAAAACAATTCCTAATAAAGCCCCTGTGATCAAAATTGTCTCCTAAAGAACCTTATGATTAAAATTGTCTCCAAAACAACCCTATAATCAAAATTTTCTCCAAAACAACCCTGAGATAAAATTTGGCTCCCTAAAAACATGCCTATAATCAAAATTATCTCCGAAAGAACTATACCCTGTAATCAAAATTGTTTCAAAAAAGATAGGAACCTAATGATTATCAATCATAATGCTCCTTGCCCATTGATAAAGGAATGGAATCAATCATAATAAACCGAAACTGTCTTGAAAGTTTGGGGGACGTGTTTTGTGGGAGAGGGGAAATTTTATGAAGATGGAGATTGCAGAAAATTGCACAATGGAGAGGGATAAATTGTGGATTTTAATCCGGAAGAGATGGCTGGTGGAAAGAATGACCAACAAGGGGCAGAGGGTGTCCCCGGAGTATCAGGTCGGCTTGAAGTTTAAGAAAAAATAGTGGAAAGAGTTAAAGGAGGTGGGAGAAAGAGGAAAACGAAGAGGAAATGAGGGAGAAAGAGAGAGGGAGCCTCTGGCAACGGGTCGATCGAAAGCGCAGCGCAGAGAAATGCACCACCTTTGGTCTGGTTGTCTGCTGGCACGGCGCGTGTACAAGCAGGCGCCTCCACCAATACCAACGAGTTGAGACGAGACCGTCGGCCAACGAGCCAAGCCGCCTCGCGTTGGGCTAGGTCAGGTCTACCCGAGTTCCACTGTGCGAGCCGCGATGTACACCCTCGTGCGCTGAGCTTTGTTTACCAAATTTCACCCCTAGTCTACAAACCTCAACAGTTCCTGTCAAAAAATCTCGAAAAACTACTTCCAAACGAGGCTCGACCACAATTTTTCAAAAGTGAACATCATCCGTAAACTCACCTTTCCCTTTCGTTTCCACCCCGATTTACGCGCAGGGAAAATAGAGACCCGCGATTTCGAAAATTATTCCCACAATTGCAATTTCATCAAAGGGATTGTACTCAAGCTCTCTGATGTCCTGATAATCGATACCTGCTCGAAAGTCGTTCGGATCGATCACGCGTCCCGCCCGAATAAATGTTGGTAAAAACCGGCAACTCGAGTTCAACAATTACCAAGAAACGGTTTCGGGGTGGCTATAATTTCGGGTATAACATGAAGCTAGACTCAGTGTCTCTGAAAAATTACAGGATTACATAAAAAGACTGCGATTTTAAAAGAAGAGGATCTAACAGCGGTACGTTTTTGAGCCCTGAAAAACGCCCTTTTCCAAAATTCAAATCTTCAGTAAAAGTGACATCGTGGCTTTAGGCATAAAAATACCTATTGTTATAAAAGTCAAATTCACACCAAGGGAGAATGCTCAGTGACCGATGTATTGTCATTTCTGGTCGTAAAAAACAAATGCTTAAATAGAAAAGAATAACAACTCTCATTCAAGTATGATCTAATCTGGCAAAGAATGAACTCATTGATTAATTTTGTGCAAAGAATCCAATATCATCTACGTAAAAAATAAATAAAATGAACAATAAACAGAATAGTAATATAAACAATAAACAGAATATTGAAATAAACAATAAATAGAATAAGTAAAACAAACAATGAAAATAGAAACGTTAAAACATATCGTGTTTTTCAAAAATAAAAACCACCCTATTTTTCCTGGGGCTTCATTTTCCGCGTTTTGACGAAAAAGTTAAAATAATTTTGTTTACAAAATGAAGATGCAAAGAGATTTATGTTTGAATATACGAAACGATGAAGTTTTTGCAAAAAGCAAAATTATTCAGTCACGAATTTTTAACAATGAGTGAAAATCCTGAAGGGTGTATTTCAAGTTTGAAGAGGGAAAAATCGAGTGACGGGCGGGGGGATGGACCTCGGAGTTTATACTCCTCTCCCTCACCCCTGCAGTCGATCAATGCATGGACGGGTTTCACTTTCGCGGTGTTAAAGCGTGCACCGCTGCACCAGCGAGGGTAGCTTCCCTCTCGATCGACCGATAGTCGCAGAAAAGTCGGAGTTTCGCGCAATGTTGACTCTTTTCAATTTCAACGGTAGTATTATCAAAATTTGTAACTCTTCGGCTTCTAAAACCGGAAATGAAAAGAAACGAGAATGACAAAATTTTTAAACTTGAAGAATCGAAAACGAGAAAGAAGCCGAATTACGAAAAGTGCAAAATTTTAACTCAATGTCAGAAAAAGGTCACTAGTGAAATTGAAAATGGGCAACTGGGTGAAAAAGTTTTCATGTCCTTTTCAACAGTCCAATTTTTGTTGTTTCAAACAGTTTGTTTTTTTTATTAAAAATCGATATTTATGTTAAGAAACTTCATTGAAGCATTTAGGAAAAGATTCCATTGGATATAAACAAAATTGAAAGCATAAAGAGTGGGTCTAAAAGATTAAATGTTTTATGAATAAGTTCATAAAAGTTGGAAGAAAATATTGCGCTGGAGAATAGTATGAAAAGAATTTATATTTTCTTGAAGATGAAGATTTTCTAAAGAAAAGTATAATAAAGTTTGTAGGTTATATTTTCTTAAACAAGAGAAAGGCGAATTGATGATGTGTGGAGAACGAAGAATGATTGAGTCGCAATTCGGATACCGTTAGAAGCAATGCAGCTGTGACGAGTGTCAAGTCTGAAAATTCACATGATTTCGAACCGACGTAATTCAATTTCCATACGATTTTGAATTTTAATGGAATTAGATATTCAAATTTTTAAACAATGTTTCCGTCTTGTGACTCATTTGGAACTTTCGTAATTTTGAAAATAACGGTCTAAGTGATAAGAAGAATCTGATCTTTCATATTGGAAGAATATCATTCAAATTTTTATATAAATAACATAATTACTATACTACTATAATTTAAAATTTTTCTAAGAGTGCAGAAAAGCGTTGCTTGAAAAAGCCCTGGAAAACTAAAGCTTCATTTGACCAAAATAATTTTAAAACTATCCCGAAATTAGACATCTTTTAAAAAAACTAATCTTACAGTCCTTTTTAAATTAACTCGTATCAAAAATGATTTTCTATCTTTTTGGCGAAACTTTTAATGAAAGAAAAGAATATTATAAAAAAATTGCATAATCATCTTGATATAACTCCTTGGATTGAAATCATTTCCTTTCGTTTTATTGATAAACATTATGAAAGCATTTTTGAAAATATAAATCTTGTAAATTTTTTGTTACAGTGAAGAATGGAGGCTAGCGAGTGGGATCATGCGACTCTGCGGGAGGAGGAATTTGAGCAACATGCAGTTTATTTGGTACCGGATGTTTCAGCATCTCCAAGTGACTCTAACCGAGCTGAAGCATCTTTACCAAGAAATTTGGTTCTCAAGCCTTCTCAAGCCCTTAACGATGTAAGTTCGATTTTAGTTTCATTCCCTACTTTCAACCAAATTAAATTATGTATGTCTAATCACTAATTTTAATTTACAATTCAGGCTTTGGGGGTCTGGAGCACGAGCTACATCCCCAAAGGGACGCGCTTTGGCCCTCTGGTGGGCCAAAAATACACCAAGGATTCGGTGCCAGCTGATGCGAACCGGAAATACTTCTGGAGGGTAAGACTGCTTTTTATAAACAATTCCTGAGTTGAAAGTGTGCAAGTTGTTGCAATGAAAATGGAAATTAATTCGCGATTGGAAAAGAGATGATAAACAGCTTTGGTATCAGCGGAAGATTTTGCAATTACCATTACATCAGCTTTTTTAAGAGAAGCATCCTCTTAGAAGCCATAAATCAGACGGGGTCCCTAAGCAATGCTTATCTTCCTAGCGAGGCGATTAAAAAAATCAAAATAAATGAACGAAATGAAAAAGCCTTGGAGGTAAAACTGGTTTTGAACGATCGAACGGGACTTAAAACGAAAACCAAGAGCGACTGACGTCTCGTAACTCATCAATTCGTTACGAGAGAATTTAGTTTTCTATCCCTTGAATCTATCTTCTGAGTTAAATTTGATCATAATTTTCCAACACGACTTGTTAAAGATTCTTCAACTTTCAATTTTTCAACTCTCTCTCTCTCTTTCTCTGCTTTAACATTTACTCGTTGAATGTTTCGCTAAATTGCGTACTCTCCGTTTTACAGATATACAAGAACAACGAATTGTTCTACTACATCGACGGATACGATGTCCAGAAATCAAATTGGATGAGATATGTGAATCCCGCTTACTCTTCGGAGTCCCAAAACCTAATCGCATGCCAGTTCCAGATGAATATTTATTTTTACACCATCAAACCTATTTTACCAAATCAAGAACTACTGGTCTGGTATTGTCGAGAATTCGCCGAGAGGCTCAATTATCCCGATACTGGTGAACAGATGCTGCAAAGAATAAGTAAGTTCTGAATCTGATTTTAATCCAATCTATAGATTTTACTCATTTTTGTTCTAATTTTCTTAAACTCAAATTCGATTTTCCAGGGCAACAAGTTCAGCAGGCCACGCTTCCGACAGAGATTCCCCCAACGGTGGACATCGTCTCGCCCCTTAAGGACTCGACAATTTACGAAAGGCGTTCCCAAATGACTCCAACCGACGGATCCGTAAGGTCGGACGAAGGCTACCACTCCAACGGATACCATGACGAAATCCTAACCCCTCCGGAAGAAAGCAGCGAATCCGATTCAGAAAACTATGTTCTGGACTTTTCCAAAAATGCCAAGGCTACCCCTGGAGCAGAAATCTTAAAACAGGATTCCACTATCGTCAAAAACGAATACCGAAAAGTCAAGATTAAAATCACCAAGACTTATAATAACTTCCAAGCAACCAAGAATCTGGATCAAGTGAAAGAAAAAGACGAGCTTTCCAGTAGAGCCGCGTCCCCAGATCTGCAAAAACCCCTATCTCCTTTAATAAGCCAAAAATCCGGTAATCTCTCAGAAGACGAAATCTCGGAGAAGAATACGAAACCATTCTACGAATCGGAGCCTAAAATCAATCAAATTTCTGTAAGGCCGTACCTGACGACTTCTAGTTCTATTCTAGAAAATATTCTTTTGAGGAATAACACTACTGATAATAACAATAACAATAGCAATAACGGAAGTCATCATGGAAGTATGCATCAAAATCTGCACGTGGTTGATTCTGTCACTCCTCCACCCTCGAGTCCTACAGAAATGGCCTATTCTTACAAAAAGTCCCACCGGTATGGCAACATTCTCCCATGCAGTCCAGACTCGAGCTCGAATCTTCCAATGCAGACTGAGAACTGTTCTCCTAGTAGTGGAATCCTACCGAGTCCGAATATCCACTCCAGCAGCGGGAATCTTCACTCGAGTACAGGCAATCTCCACTCGAGCAGCGGGAGTATACATTCCAGCAACGGAAACATTCACTCGAGCAATGGGAATCTCCATTCGAGTAATGGGAATCTTCACTCAAGCAATGGGAACCTTCATTCAAGCAATGGGAATCTTCACTCAAGCAATGGAAATCTTCACTCTAGTAATGGAAGTCACCACACGAGTAATGGGAATCTCCATTCGAGCAGCGGTAACCTGCTCTCGAGTTCCAGAGAGCTTCATTCCCGAGATCTGGCTAGCAATGGAAATCCGACAGGTGTACTCCATTCCACGGCAAGTAGTCCCGGGACTCTACACTCGAGTAGCAACCTCTCTTCCAGCTCGATCATAACCTCTGCAAATCATTCGAACAATCTCAGTAACAGCTTGCAAAAACGAAAGAGTAAGAGTCCTTCACCCTCGACAACTTCAACCTCCGGAGCACCTACAATCCACTACTCAAACTCCTCTTCTGGACAAATAGAATCCACCTCCGTTTATCTCAACTCAAGTAACCAGAGTGTTTCCCCCATATCTCCAATTCAATCTCCATCGTCCTATTCCTACGGACTCTATCATCAGAACGGATCCTTGCACCACAACGTTACCCCATTATCAATCAACTGCAGTCCCTACTCGCCAACTCCAACAACCAGTGTCGTTTACGAGCGAGGAGAGAGGCGACTTGAAGTTCAAAGTAATAGCCACCAGCTACCCACTTCATCCACGATGCAGATTGATAGCAATCAGTTGATTGCTGGTACCCATAACTTGCACCTGGGACATCACCCCGGCTTGACTATACACGCGAATCAATCTCTCAACAGATACTCTCCAGCCAGTAGTCTATCTCCAGATGATCATGCCTGCTCCCAAAGTGGATCTTTGAGTCCTAACTCCCAAGGGTCCAGGGGTTACAGATCTCTACCCTATCCTCTGAAAAAGAAGGACGGAAAAATGCACTACGAGTGTAACGTCTGCTGCAAAACGTTCGGACAACTGTCCAATCTCAAAGTGCATCTCAGGACACACTCCGGCGAGAGACCTTTCAAATGCAACGTCTGTACCAAAAGCTTTACCCAGTTGGCTCACCTACAGAAACACCATTTGGTCCACACAGGTAATTACTCATAATTGGGTTTTTAAAAGCATATTAAACTAAAATTAAAATATTAAGCTAATTAAACAAAAACTTTTTCCTTTTAACTAAACAGACTTTTTTTTAGTCAAAGAAACCCTTGATTTTAGAAAAACCAATTGCTTCAATGAACCAACCACGTTTTCTTTATAAAAAGCCTTCTCATCTAAAAAGACCCCTAGCAAAAGAATTAAAGACCTTTAGTTAATAAGTTACTCACAAGATACAACAATCGTACTAAAAACGGATTTTGTTTTATTTTCCAGGGGAGAAGCCCCACCAATGTGAAATCTGTAAAAAGAGGTTCAGTTCGACATCGAATTTGAAGACCCATTTGAGACTACATTCAGGTCAAAAGCCGTACGCGTGTGATCTCTGTTCAGCAAAATTCACCCAATTCGTGCATCTCAAGCTTCACAAGAGGCTCCACACGAATGAAAGGCCCTACACTTGTCAGGGTTGTGATAAAAAATACATCAGTGCAAGTGGACTCAGAACGCATTGGAAAACTACCAGTTGCAGGCCGAATAATATTGAGGACGAGCTCGCGCTTGCTGCTGCAGTTGGTTCCCCTGCTTATTACGAATATGCCCCTGACATGAATGTTGGTGAGTTTAGGACTTTTTGCTTATTTCCCTCAAAAACAATTGTTAATCCTTTTTTCTTCAGTTGTAGTATTTTACGATTTGTCTTTATAAAGAAGCACCCTTCTATATTCGAGGTCTCGAAAACCATAACGGTCACTACATTATTCAAAGATTGAAACGCAGGGATCGATATGTTTTTCAAGACCTCAATTGAACCTACCAGATCGAAGATAGACATATAATTTCTTTTGCACGTGAAAACAGGAAACTAAACACTGAACAGTTTGCCACAGTTCTTACATGAAAATAAAATTATAAGCCCTTCAACATCCGGTAGATCAATTTACTTCTCCTAGTTCTTCTTTGGCGTGATGACATTCCTCCTATTTGATTATGATTCGTAATATGGCCACAGCAGTGCTTAATTTCACTTCTGAAACAGAAAAATGATGAATTCTATTATTTACGGAAAATAACGTGACCTGGTCTTTGATTAAAAAACTATGAATCCCTTTGTTGAAGATAAATAATCTATCCATCCCTCTGTTGAAGAAAAACGAAATGAGCATCCCTATGTTTGCAAAAACCCCATCGCTTAAGAAATTGAAAAGTGCATCCTTTTACTTACAATATTTGTAGAATCTCTGAATGATAAATTTCTTCTGTTTCAGGAGCTATTCCCAAGGAGTGTGAACTGGAGCACATTGAAAACTACGAGAGGCGTAATGGCAGCCTTGGACCTCACTCGACATCCTTACACAATCTAGAGAATTCCGTGGGACGTCCAAGTGTTATAGAAACATCCCAGCCCCACATTATTGAATGCACTTAAAAACTGCATCATCTGAAAGTGGAATCCAACTTTCATAGATCGCAATAGTGCTCCAAACGTGAGAATGAAACTCACAACATGCGATTCTTTGCTCCAAAAAACTTTTTCCAAAAGACTGTATAGAGCACTCCAGTTCGAGTTATCGATCGTCTGCTCCTCTTGCGAAAAAGGAAAGTCTTTTAAAATCTGAAACAAAGAAAGTTCTGATTAATGGAGTTTTCGTTAAATGGGACATTTGATTAAACGAAATATTTGATTAAATCAAACATTTGTTTAAAAGCAAAGTTTAATTAAAAGAACAATTTGATTAAAAATAAAGTATATTTAAAAGAACGATGTGATGGAAAAGAAAGGTTTTGGTAAAACAAGTTTGAAAAGAGCTGTTAATAATAACGCCTAATTTTCAAAGATTCGAGGGGAGTTTCCTTTTTCTGGAGAGAGAAGGGAAAAAATGGCGGATTTTGTCGGCACCCGCCAAACTTTGGGATTGAAAAACCAAGAAAAATCCAGTGACGACACGACTGCAACTATACGAGACCTGTACCTGTACATACTAACATTATGATTAATTATTCAATAATTAAGGTACACTACATCGCATAAAACTTAATATAACTTGAATAAAAAAGCTCTAATTTATATTATATTATATCTCGTCGACTTTGACGAGCGGAAGGCTGCGCACACAGGCGTTGTTAATTTGAAACGCGACTTTATAACTTATTGACAAATAGACTTTAAATCTATTTATACGAAGCTAGAATTTCTAAGAAAAAGCAACGATCGCGAAAAGATTTATTTTCCACTCGACAAATTAATCGAGACGATAAATCTTTTCGTCAGGGAATCGCCGTATGCACAACATTTTTCCATTTAAAAAAATGAGGGCGTTTGGTAAATCAGATTTTCGAGCTGAAATTTTGTTTTTTCGTGTACAGATGTTGATGTAGAAGGGAAGATTCGGAAAACTGACGTCTTCTCTCTTGTATCGAATCCTGTCAGTGAACCATCGCCCTAATCACCTAAGGCTGACTTAGAGAATGGCTAACTTATTTATTTTTATACTTAACATTTGTAAATCTCTTCTCAGTGCAATCATTTCATAATTATAAGCGACTAATGATTTATCTCGATAGTTCTCTCCTACGACTGCAACTACTAATAATTAAAGAACCAAAGTATCTTTTTGCCTGGAATGCCTTGCTCTTTTGCTCACAAGCAGCGCACTTGGAAAATCGGGAAAGCTGAAATTTTGAAAGGAAAAGCAGTTTTCTAAAATCTAAACAAAAATCAGCTACAAAGAAGCTACAAAGCAGCTCAAAAAATGCATTTCTCAAAGAACACAAGACTCAACAGTATTCTGGGGCAGATGACTGTAAAATATTCCTTCTGGCTCTGGCACGAATCTGGGAAAGAATTTGGAAAACAATTGTAAATAATAGTTTTAGGTTTCCTTTCGTCTCAGGCTCGTCTAGTGACCAACTTTTATACTTCCGTTTTTATTTTCCAAAAACTGTACTTCCAGTAGAGAGTAATTATTTTTAAGCGTCAGACTGTAAACGACGGAGTCACTTTGAGCGCAGCCTGCCGCCAAAAACGCAATACAACGGATAGCGAGAAATTGATTCCAAACTAGAAAAACAAATTATTAATTTGGGATCACTATTCTATAATTGTATATATTATATATACTCACGTATTGCAGATTCCAGGGACCCGAAACATTTTTATTTTGAAGCTCTGCACCTGAAACAAAATTCGAACGTCAGACTTGAAAATAAAAAACAAAAATTTTCTATTTTTTCCTAAAGGACTGCATTTTCTAGTGCTAAAAATATTCACAGTTACTTTCATCGACATTTCTATACGCGTCTTTTCGCGTCAATTCTCATTTCAAGGTGAATATTTTCAGACAAGTAAAACGCGAAAAATTGTGATATTATCGGGGGATAAAGAAATCGATCAAAAAACGGGGAAGTATTTTCCTATTTATAAAGACTGAGAGTTTTCAAAGTACTGAAATTAATCAAAAAAAAAAAAAAAATTGAAATTCCTATTCACGATCTCGTACCACTTGATTTTTCGGAGTGGTACAATATTTTAGGCTGTAAAATTTTCTCAAATTTTTGTAAATCATCGACATGATGAGACTGCTAATTAAATTTTAAGGGCGACTTTTTGGGTCACTGCTAATCTGAGAATACGTGAAGGGCATCGCAAACAAAAATTTTCTCCACTTTACGGAACCAAGGAAAATCTATCGTACGCTATAGTAGCGATTTTATTCTCTTGGAAAAACAAATCAATCAAGGAAAATCTAAATTCTAATTAGAAAAATTGAAGCTAATTGAAAAAATTCAATGATTGAAAAATTAAAAGAACAATAAGGAAAAAATCCTTGATCAGTTGTTTTTCTAATAAATGAAGGAAGGGAGAAACGAGTACTTTTGCTATAATTTTTTTAGAGCACGAGAGTCAATTAATTTTTTGGGGAAAAATCGTTTCTGCTTTGTTTCATGAAATTGGTTCTGTAAATTGGTTGGAATTTGAAGTGCTGCTTGAACGAAACGCACTATTATTATTATGCGATATAATAATGATGATAATAATAATAAGAATAATAATAATAATTAAAGTAACGAGACGATTGTAAGGAATAAAAAAAAGTGTAGGTGCTTGCGACTAGTTCTGTAATTGCGCGAAGAGAAAAAAGATGAGTGACAGGATTACTGTAAATAAGCTGAAAGAATGTCAAAGTGACTAACCGCCTGAGGCAACAGCAATATTTAGTTTTTACTCTCAAATAATAAACAAAAATCAGTAAAATAAATCTACCGCTGTACTGTACACGCGCGAAAACGCACCTTCGTATTTAAACTATAAATTAAATGTTAATTATCCTTATACTTCGTAAATAGTAAATTGTTACGCATTTATTATCATTATGATTATTGATATAGATAATGCTCAATTAGCATTTGTTTCTTAAAAATAAAGAATAAATATATGGCTGTTGGATATTTACTCGCGTCTTTCTCTCTCAAATCCTGTTTCGTATTTTTTTTATTCACCAAAATTTTCTTTTACATTACCAAAGTAGTGCAATAAAAATTATATTTTTTCCATCAAATAATATTAAAAGTAATAAATTAAAATCTTTTCTTCAAATAATATTAAAAGCGAGATTAAAAGTAATAAATTAAAAATACTTTCTCTATGAAAATATTTCTCTCTATTAATTATTTTTTACTTTGTTGAAGTTCACAACGTTTTTATCAACGATTTAGAAAAAAATTAACGTCCACAAGCAGAATATTATAAACATTTTTTCCTAAAATTTGTTTAATAAAATTTATTATATAAAATATATTTTAAAAGACTCTTTAAAATAAAAATTGCAAAGAAAAAAATAAACAGAAAAATATTTTTAATTCAAATCGTTGATCAAAAACGT